>JAHZNP010001044.1:0-28227 GCA_020615345.1 Triops cancriformis
CACAAGCTTGGTCTAGCGCCCTATGCTTTTTTATACAAGATAACTAGACTCTTTTGTGGCTCTAATGTCAATTTTAGTCATATTATGAGTTCCCGCCCTACTACAAATTTAGCGCCCTAAAGTTAGTTTGGCGCCCTTAATTTGGAAAATTTTGGTACGCACGTGCGTACTGTGCGTAATTCTAGTTACGCCACTGGTGAGAGAGATATCTAATTTTATTCATCATTGTTCTCGACTTTTAAAAGCATATAGCAAACTCTGCTCTAGACAGGGTAACTCTTCATATTCTAATTAGAGTTTTGGAATAACAGGTCAGTTCAGGCACTAAAGAACAAATATAAAAAGTTTGAGTTTTTCAATTAGACCCTTACCTCCCCTACTTCCATCGATGGATGCGCGTGTTTTGTCCAGCGAATCGAGCAGAGAGAAAGAAAACTTTATTTTATTTAAGCAAATCAGATTTAATATTCGAATAACGTTATTGCGCAATTTTTCCTTTGTAAGTTAGTACCTCATCAGGCAATTTATTTTCAAACTTACGTCAATTTTTTTACTTTCTAATACACATGCCAGCAAGAGCAAATGGTGGATTGAACAAAAACACATTCCATTTGATAATCCATGCATACATCTCCCTCAAAGGAGACCATAATGAAATTATAAAAGACGACTAGAATCAAGGCAATTAGCTCCTTTATTTATATCCCAAGCTACTTACATGACAAGTTGCGCTTCAGAAAGAATGGTTTCTATTAGAAAACTAGTCAAGTTAGACTGCAATGAAAATATAGATATGAGATCAGTGTGCCGTGCTAAGCAACACTTTTGACTGGAGCGTTCGTATCAATATATCGCCGTGGGCTTACAAAACTTCGAATTGAACTTCTTTAAAAATGCAATAGGGTTTTCAGGACTGGTCGGCTGAAGTGCTTGTTGAATGCAGCCACGGTAGATTAGGTCTGAAGGGGATAGGGACAGCCAACTGAGGTAAATGCAAATGATTATGGTGCGATGAAGCCGTCGATAAATCCAGGGAACCGTCAGGTGATTCCCTCAATTCTTCCGCCACGCCGGAGGCATTACTCGTTGGATCCAAATCGGATCGGGCAGTCGGATTGCAAAAGCAGAGTCCACAAAAATGACCCGGGTGCATACAAGGCGTCGTCAGCAGAGGAGCGCACCTGGAAAGATACATCCCAAAACATACTTTAATCCCTCCTTAAACGAAACCTCGCGTTGTTATAACCCTCCAAGTACCCATCCCTACTAATAGAAATGAGCAAATCGCGTGTCAATCTCGGTTGTGGCGGTCTTCTAATCAGTTAACCCCTTTCCTTGATCCCGCTATTTCCTGCCTCAGCTGAAACCCTACCCTCTTTTTGAAATCCAACTCGAAAACAGTATCGTGCTCATGCCAACTCGCCCAATCAATCGCCATAAATACTCATATTGTTTGACACTTGTTCGCTCCATTAATCTGACTGGGTTTATAACAATGAATCTTTCGCCTCGAAAATGCTGATGCATAGTCGCTGAAAGATTGGAACCCAATTTCCCTTTGTCTAACCTTTGCATCTATTAATACACCTCTCCACACCATACTGCTGCCATTTGATGAGCGTCATACCTCGTATGTGCACATTTACGCTTGGTCCCCTCTTACCCCACTTGGAAAAGGTGAGGGAGGATCTGAAACGTAACATGTGAGCAGAAGAGGGTAAATAGCGGGTAAATGAAAGGGTCGTAAGGTGTCAAACGGAGTCTTCCGCTCTCCAAACTATTCGTCATGGGAAAATGGAGCATTTATTTCAGCTTATTCAAGAGTGTGGGAAAACGTATTGTGCACACACAGAAAGTTGGGTAAGCCCACGCTACAAGCGGAAATCATTGTTACCTGAACTGGTGATCAAAATGTGCCTTTTCGATACGCTTGTCTTTGGCACGCCGGTTCTGAAACCATATTTTGATCTGCGTTTCGGATAACTGCAAAGACGCAGCCAGCTCAGCGCGTCGCGGTCGGGAAATGTATTCATTGTTTTGGAACTCTACTTCCAGTTGTAGCGTCTGCTGACTAGAAAACGTCGTCCGCTGCCGCCGTTGCCGGGCTTCTTTCCGCCGACGCCGGGCTACTGTAATGTTATCAACATGAGGAGTTTACTTCTTGTTACTGTTAAATCCTTCAGTAACAGTTCACCAAAAAAATCCAAGGACATAAAAACATATCTTAACAGGAAGTAACCACTAAAGGCGCTGGCACGGAATTATTAGGCATTTCATAGATACTTAAATAAGAATGAAATGAACGATTATTTATTTTCGGAATGCAGCCACGTTGGATCACGACATCATCTTTTATATAGCATTTTAAGGATAGCTATGGGAAATGCTGGATTGTTTAAAAATGGTAGGAAGAAAGTAACCGAGGACAGCTAGCGTGAACCTGAATTCGCAAAGATCGCAGTCTTTTAGCGCAGCAAAGTAGGTAACAATGAAACTACTGTAATTTCACCATTAGAATGCATATTTCATCCCTCAATGTTTCAGTAATGTGTGCTTCCAACATAACAATTTATTCATCTGTATATCAGTTCAACGCAGCACTTAGACTGCTGGGAGAAATTGGAAAATTTAGTCACAACCAAAAGTTCTAAAAGTTCTAATTGAACTATAATCAAAATTATATTTATTATGTTAAGGGGTTCCCGTGCTATGATATGAGCCTTAATGCATACGAAAAGGAAAATAAAAAGTGAATGAGCATTTTTGCTGTTTTATTATTGCATGGTTTGTATGAAGAAGTTTTCTTAATTTGTTACATCGGAAATGGTCACAAAACGTTAATTACATTATTTCTTTATTTAATTAGAAATATTGATTTATCTGTTAGTATTGAGTGATGAACCTAAATTAATATTCGACCGGGTCATTATTGAGACCAGGTCCATTTACTTAAGACTATTTCTATAAATATTGCAGATACTTTTAATAAACATTGGCAATAGACACTAGAACTCCTTTCTTATTAAGAAGCGGCAAATTGAGATTTACATGATTTTCGTGTTATATCTGTTTCTTATTTTATGGTTCTTCAAACCTAGTCAATTTTTACCACTTTTAGACACCCATAATTTATCAGTCATGTATTTTTATGTCCTGCGTCCAACTTGTCCCATGTTTACTTTATTTTTACCACCGCGCAATTATATTTCAACAATAAATGTTTTGTAGCTCCATGATAGAATTGAATACCAGAATTTTAGTACAAAACGTATACAACAACAAATGACTTACACCCAAGGCCGTACCCAGGGGGGGTTAGGGTTTAAAACCCCCGAAATTTTGTTTTACAATGGTAACATAGGAGAATGCCCACATGTCCAAAAAAAATGCATATTAACCCCCCCCCCGAACCAAAATCCTGGGTACGGCCCTGCTTACACCATAAGCTAGTTAAATCATTCCTGATAAAGTCTCAATTAGAATTTGGGGGTTGAATCACGAATACGCAGATGAGTCAGGGTTTGGCAGGCTTATTTAATTAATTGTTACCCATACATTCTTTCCCCTCTTGCTCTATATTTCACCACAGCCCCCCATCAATTCCTTTTTCCTTTTTTTTAACTTGGCGAGAATTCTCTTTACCTTTACGCAAGGTAATACACATGAACGGCAAACAGCTGTTTCCTCCCTCAGGGGGCGAAAAGTACCCTATATCCATCGAGATCATATCATACGAGCTTTTTGATGATTTTCCTACAATGTATGAAAGAGAGAGGGGTGGCGGGGGAGGACGGTGAAGTTAGAAGGGGGTGGTACTGCGCATCTCCGCTAAGTAGCTGCACCGATTAACAAGGTAAATCTGTTTAGGGTGGGCTTCTCATTAACCCCTTGTGTGCCTAAATAACCCTTTGTGAATTGCAAGTCTTCCCTGCACACCTTAGGCTCCATAAATTCTTATTTCCGGTGTAAAGCACAGGAAGCAGGAAAAAGCATGACCGACCAACACAACCCCTTTCGCCTTTTAATTAGCATAACCATTTTTCTATCAACTCCCTCTTAGTCTATTAAAACAACCCCTGGGACTCCAAAATCGTCCAATTTTCCCAGAGAGGGAACTGTTACTGCCGTAATGAAGAGTACGTGGGCATTACGAGTCACTTTATATTTCGAAACTGCGGTATAATAATAACTCCTTTTGTGGGAGTAAAGGGGTTAAGCATTAATGACTGAAATGATCAGTTATAGAGACACGCAACAATTAGGTAGAGGTTAGTCTTCTTCCACACGTATGGTACGCAACTCTCCCAGGTTGGGTAAGGTACAGTAACGTGCGTACAAGAAACGGACGTTGCATAGCAGGCTCAAATGACCCATACACTGAAAATAAAAAGGAATACGAGTTTTTAACCCTCGATGCTCTTTTCCTTGCACAATAGTTGCGAGTGATGATGATGTACATAACACACGTGACCCTAAGTGACCAAAATCATGCAATGGGACTAGGATCACCTACAAATTGCGTGATTCGAGTCTATTGAGGCTTTTTATTACCCTCGCCGCCTATTTTTTTCACTAACGACACACCGTACGCACAGAATGGAAACATACGTGCCTAATGCGCAAGCCAATTGTATCCTTCTTTTTACGACGCGCCGTCCTATTAACAAACGAGGCCCATCCAGGTGTTATGTCATGCGTTTTAGAGAGGTAAAACTCCCTAAAAAAATCCCTAACTGGCTTGATTAACATCATACCGTCTTCGTGACCCTGAACCAATTGGGCCCACATGCTTAAGTCACGCAAAACATTGTGTCTTATTACAATTCCGGTTACGAATTAAGTCAGACGTCCAGAAAATTCTGAAGCAAAGTGCCTAAAGAACCAGTGGAATTGTTTCGCAACCTATTGAACAAGTTATTATACATAGATAATTGTACAACGTAGGTATAGAATACTAACGAAGCTAAGAAACAAGCGCTCAAATTTTAAAGGAAATCATACGCCAAAAGATGTACTTCCATCTAACGGACCGAACAACGAAAAATGAGTGAAAAGATAGAAACGTTATTCCGGCAGTGAAACTGAGGGAACTGGGGTTACGCCGACCTGCCTAAAGCTATGACATCCCTACGCCCGTGTTCGAACGCGCTGTGAGGAAATCCGTAGCGAGGTCTTTCACCGGCAGCGTAACCCAGCGAACTGGCCTTACCTCGGCCTACTCAGAGACGTGCGGTCCTTAGTTTTGCTGTACGGAAATCTAGCACGAGCGGGAGATTCCTTCAAGAAAGTTTACTTACAAAAGGCGGCCATATTCCGGCTGTGTTGTAAGTCACTCAGGCTGTCGAGATAGGGTTCCCCCAAACTCGGGTAAGGCAGTACCCACGGCATGGGTGACCAAGGTACGACACCCGGACTGGCAGAACTAGAAGCATAAGTCGAAGAGGTGGAAGTTACGTTCAAGGATGAAACGCAAGGCGTCGAAGGCGGACTTTGTTCAGTTTTCTCCTCGTTGGCAGTGTTCGCTTTGTCATTCGCATCCTCGTCATTCACTTCCGCATGTTTCTTGTCACACTCACTATACAATTTCGCGAAGAATTCGGCAGGGGACATGGTTTTCTTCACTGGAACGGCCATTGTTGCACGGTGCTGTCAATAGTGAAAACTTGGGACAAGTTTTCTAACTCACGGTGGGACAGTGCGAGCACAAGGACTTAATGGAACAAGTACTGAACACTCCGCGGGAAGTTATAAAGCAAGGTGAACTCCTCAGTGATGCCGTGCCAATGACGATAAAAATAGTCGTTCATCCCAGGCAAGCAAGTAGCATGGATAACAAGATTGGGGATGGGCGTTCACGAGAGTGAAGAGCAGTACTTACGTGCTCATTGGGTAGGGTTGACCCCCTTGTGCTTGACCCCACCCCTGACCCCTCTAATTCTTCTCCTGTTAAAAGAAAAAGAGGGGGAGATGAGGCACGGGCCAATACTTGATCCCTCCCAAAAGTAATCGGTCTCAAATCTCACCTGCTCAATTTCCGGTTGTAAGGAAGCTGAGAGGATTAAGTGGAATAGTTCGATGGAGCGAGACGTCGATGACTATCGGGTAAGGAACCTTCTGGACTGGATAAACAAATAGACCACAGCTCAAAACCCTTCAAGCGAGCAAATGCATAAGAAATAGTCATTTAAAATATTTATAAAACAAAAGTTTCGGATAAAACTAAACGTTGTAACCAAGGGAAAAAATAAAGCAATGAACAACAACAAAGTTTTTGGTTTAAAAAACGTATATATTACACGCACTGGGGTAAAATTCACAACAATGTCTTGTGTCTTCAAATGTCCAGTCATACCGAGTTCAACGTCACCTTGCCAGTACAGAAACACGTACACTATTTCCCAGGAAAACCCATTTCACTTAGCGGAAACTCCCAACACACGCAACCCAATAAATAAAACCACTCAGCCACAGTTATCGTCTGTTTTCTTGAACGTCAAAATTTTTTGGTCCCTGTACATTACGTCCGTGTGGGTAACAGACACACACACACACATACTTATACACTCATACAACACATCCATTCACGCCGCCCCGTACTGTTACTCTTTAACATAACAGTTATTTTCACAAACCCTCCCCGTAACCAAAACAAATGCCCGACATAAGATAAAAAAAGTGCGTGTGTTTGAATGGGAGCAGTATCGTGCGACACGTAACTGGTGCCCGTAATAAAGGTTATGAGTGTTGCGTGGCGCAGTTCACAACATAATGGTATAGATACATAGCAAGAATGAGAAAGAAAAAAAACACTATTATGATGCTTGTTTTTGCTTCGCAGTTCATTCTTAACGCTCAAGTGTTGCCAAAAACTAAACATTGTTGACGCTAATGATTTGATTAATCCATGAGATAAACGAAGACACTTTGACGTAGACTCCGGGCACATCTGCCCGACCACAACCGAATCCCCAAGATACCAAACCCGTCAACTCGTAGTAACCATCATCTTCGCACACGAGAGGGCCACCTCCGTCACCCTGTAACAGTAAAAGTTATAACATATATAATGAAATTGTATCGTATAAGTATTGCACAACACTGCAATCTGAACATCATATTCTGAGAGACATTAACACTACATAGACAAATGCAGTAAAAGGATACCGTTAGTTGAATTTGATACAAATTAAGGGTTTTGAATCAGATTACAAAATCTCTGGGCGGATGATAGTATTCAGCACATAAAGCGGACTAGGGTATTTATCCACAGTTAACTGCCCATATCTGTTAACTACCGATAAGCCTAGTCACAAACGGTAAACTAGTGTTAACTACCCATGTTTAGGTCACATGTGTTCACCAACCATGGCAACAAAACATGGGCTAATGTTGAATGTAAGCGTAGAAAATTTTGCACGACTCGCTACATTTTACGCGTAAACTTGTCATTGTCTTAGAGTGATTCATTATTTTTGCTTAATGGAATAGAAGTATTACCTGACAAGCGTCGTTTCCGTTTTCACCACCAGCACAGAAACTGGAAGCTGGAAGGATGAAGATCTTCTCTGTCACGGCGTTGATCTTCCGAACGCATTCGCTGTCGCTGACTACAGGGACTTCAGCTTCTCGTACTCGCAAGGGAATAGGTCCAGCTAGGTAAACAATCCAGGTTAAATTTCATTTTCTTGTAAGTAACAAAATGAATAGCAACTTACTTTCGCCCATGTATCCGTAGCCTGTAACAGTACAACGTTTACCAGGTTCCTGGGAAGCACCTCGTGATGGTAAACAAGCTAAGCAAACGCCAGGTTTGAGTTCCGCTTGGCCGTGGAGTTTCAATAATGCAATGTCGTTATCCAAAGTTTGGCTGTTGTGGTTATGGTGAATGTAAGTCGTGGCCACGCGTAAAGTCTGTGCCCCGGGACTTCCGTATTTGCTAGTCAGATCATGGTCGCCGACGCGGACGTAAATGGCATCCCCAGAGCGTACAATGCTACAAAAAAAAAAATTAATAAGGCTGCATTTCCGGTAGACTTTACTGCGTTTTTCTTACTTTGTAACGCAGTGAGCTGCAGTGAGAACCCATTGGGTACCAATCAAAGCCCCACCACAGAGATATTGGTTGAGCGAATTGATAAGCGCCACTTGCCAACAATACTCGCCTGGTAAGGCGTCTTCGCCACCAACGACGCGACCGCTTCGCGATGTTCCTTTCACGCCACAGACGAACTTACTGTTATAAGGTGCCTTCGTGGTAGGACGCACAGTGTTCGCAGGCACTGGGTGACACAAGACAACAGTTAAATTATGACTATCTCGTATCGGAATGACTGATCAGCACTTACCTAAACTATTGGATGATGGGGGACCCGGGCGCACTGGCTGGGGTTGATAAGGTTGGTAAGGCGGAACTTGCTCAGGATTGGGATGACCCTGGAATTCCGGACCTGGCGCCGGGCGCGTAAAGAAGGTCTCGTTTCTGGAGAACTCAGCATCGGGACGAAGATCCTTGATGGAAGCTTTAGGTGCGCAGCAGGAAACTTTGGGACTTGGGCACTTGAACAGATCCGTGATTTCAGCGTTACCTATGGGAAACAGAAGATTAGACTTTACCCACTCTTCAGAAAGAACTTTAAAGCGAGGCCACTTCTGTAGATCTGATCCCAATGGGTAGCGTAAACTCAAGTTTATGTTTGTGGGTCAATTAATTTTAGCTAATTACCCATAGAGTAAAAACACTAGGTTGACGACAAACGAGGATTACTACCGGATAAAAATTTGCCCTCGCAGAAGACTAATAATTACGTGTAATGTACTAAAGGGTCTTTTAACCACAAATTGTCCCAATATTGCTCATGATTGGTAAGGGCGAACAAATATTAAACAAATCAGTTTAACAAAAAAGTTTGGCAGTACTTTTGCTTAATATCATAAGCTTAAACACTGCCTTATGCGCTAACTCAGATTTACTGAAGAATTTTTCCGCGGTTTCTTTTTAACTTGTTAGCCAAGGTTAAGCGCCCAATTTAGACGACACTTTTATACGAAGAGCAACAAAACTTACTGAAACAAGTGAAGGACAGGAAGGGTGCGATGCAAGTACCCGGGCACATAGGGCGGCTGTCCACAACGGCTTCGGTGGTGGTAACGAAAGCCTTGGTCGGAGGAGGGGGTGTGGGTCTCGGGATGGGCGGTGGTCTTTGGGGTGCAGGGTCTGCCTTATCTTGCGTTTTCTGAGGTGCGATTGGGCTGGGCCGAGGCAAGAAAGCGTCGATGAGGGTTCCTAGCGGAAGGTCCGCGAGTCCGCCACTAGGTTTGGAAGCAGGTTTGGGTGGTGGATTACGGTTGACTGCAGTGTTGGAAGGAACCGCCGCACTGGAGGGTGACGCCACTGCAGTGTTCGAACCTTGTCGGTCAGGAGCGCAGCACAGCGAGCCGGTCTCGCACAACTTGCGGTCGGGCAAAATAATCGAAGGACGACTGCAAATGACGGCTGCCATGAGCGCGTTCATACAGACGCCTGGGCATCGAATAGGTTTGGTGGTAGTCGGGGTGGGCGTGGTGGTAGTTGTGGTGGTAGTCGTGGTTGGCGGCGGGGTGGTTTGACGGTTAGGAGGAGGTGGGCGTTGGGGGTTCCCTGTTGGAGGTCGGTTGCTAGGGTCACTGGGACCTTCTCTACGGTTGACGCAGCAGCGACCCCCGTTGGGGCAGATGGCGCGTGGATCGACGAAGTCACACAAGTAAGCGAAGAACCCAGTGACACAAGTGCCTAAGCAACGGCGGTTATCGGGGATGTTGGGCGCCTCAGTGGTGGATGTGGTGGTCTCTTGCTGCAGGCGTTGGGTTGGCGGAGCTGGTGTCGTGCTGACAACAGTAGTCGTGGTGGTAGACGAGGAAGGGGCTGCCGTTGAGGACGTAGTAGAGGAAGAGGTCGGGATCGCGGGCGGCGTTTGGAGCATGGGAGGCTTGTTGGGATCCTGAGTGCCGGCGCCATTCAAGATGACCAACTCGGGTGGAGGACGACGGTCGCCGAAGAGGTCTCTGGAGACACAGCAGCGCAGGTCCGTTTTGCAGAGGCCGTCGATGTTAAGAACGGCTTCGCAGTAGGCAGAAATGCGAGCGGCTACACAAACGCCAGGACAGATGCGTACGCCCGAGCCAGCCGAATAGGACTGCGCACCGGGAAGAGTTGGTCCGGCAGACTTTTCAACAGTGGCTTGCTCGTCAGCGTCATCGTCTTCGGCCTCCTGTTTGAACAGGGAAATTAGTCAACGTGATTCAATACTTTAACACGCTAAAAAATAGCAAGTATGGTTTAAATTAGAAATATTATAAAAAGTTTAAATATTACACTAATATACTAAAATACTATACATAATGGAAAATATTACGCTTTATTCTTACCTCTTCTTCTACTGCTACCTCAGTCGTAGTCGTAGCTGTAGTCGTAGTAGGTTTCTTTGTCGTGGTAGTCGTTGGTGTGGGTTTGGCAGTAGTTGTAGTAGTTGTGGCCATCGTTGTCGAGGGCGTGGCAGTTGTGGTGGGTTTGGGGGTTGTTTTGGCAATAGTGGTGGTTGGAGTGGTGGTTGTTGTCGGTTTTGGTGTGGTAGTTGTCGGTTTCTGTATCGTAGTTGTCGTGGTGGTAGTGGTAGGTTTCGGTGTCGTGGTAGTTGTCGTTGTAGTAGTGGTTGAAGTCGTCGTGGGTTTGGGTGTCGTAGTAGTTGTCGTTGTCGTCGTCGTCGTTGTAGGTGTCGTTGTGGTAGAAGCCGTAGTAGTACTGGTCTCCGCTCTTGCAGTCGAAGTTTGAGTTACCGCCGTAATAGGTTCGGCTGCGTTTTTCTTTTCAATGGGAGCACTGGCATTGACATTCTGAATGGGTTTCCTCTGTTGGGGCACCGGCGTGGTAGGTGGCCTTGGTGGTCTGGTGGGACGGGCCGTGGCAGGTTTATCAACACAGCAGCGCATATTCTGAGGACACGTTATGTTCTCCAACACATGATCGCAAAGCAAGGCCGCCAACGCGTGAACGCATCTTCCGGGGCAGTTTTTGCTTGTAGCAGTGCTAGTTAAAGTATCAAACAGTCCTATATAATAATGAGAGAAACAAAAAAAATCTAGTTAACTTCGAGAATTGTCGGTCGAGGCGGAAAAGTGGCTCAAAATAGCAAAGATAGCAAAACCTAAAATGGCTTTTCCCAGAACAGAATTTTTATTGTTAGCTCACGCGAGCGTGCTCGGTAACGGGACTGGGACTATAAGCGGTATTGGACGCCTCAAGGCGTTCTGGCTCTGACATATTAACGAATTTGGTCAAGATGCTTACAACCGCAACCGCACGGCGGCAGCGGACCTTGACTTTGACAATGACGCGGAAGAGTCCCCCAGGCGCCAGGTCACGGCCACTTTACTTTTCCAGAACCTGCCCATTTGCTTAAAAGCTCAGGGGGGCTTGCCGACCATGTGCATTAGCATTTTTCTTTTTGTTTTGGGCCTAGAAGGGAATCTCTTGTCACATTGAACCCCCACCGCGTAGAGGAAAAGGTGCATTCAGATAAGTTGAAAAACTTTTGGGTTGCTTTTGCCTAATCCCTATTGCAATCTGAATACAGAACAACGGGAAACTTCCCTTTAAGCACGTATAAGACCACTTGTGATGTAACCTAAGACAGTTGACCCCAGATACCTGGTTAACGGTACCAGACATAATACAGCAAATGAGAAAATGCTTGTCGCTTGTGGGTTATTAAGGATGGGTGCAATTGAGAGCATTGTAAACCAACTAGGATGTTGCGTGCACACAAACACGACCTCTGCCTGTTAAATTTACTTGCCCCGTCACTGACTAGTAACGTAGGTCTATTACCTCATGTTTACACCAACAACTTCCACTAGCCGTAGTCGTCACGGTCAATGCCATTTAAACGGCCATTATTCAGTCTCTACGCGCATTGGCCTCTATTAAATACTTGTAAATTAAATGATTGTGTAAAAATTCTACGCGCATGAAATCACATGAGAATTAAAGCCAAATTTGTTAATAAAATAAATGGAATACTTTCAATGATAAAACTTAAACTTTCTCCCTAACAATCAAATTTTTGTTCACCTACCAACTCAATACATTTCCAGTTCGGCCTATTCTGACACCGAATTAATTATATTTTCAAATATTGATATCTGGGTTCCGTTGAACAACAAAACTCGTGCACCGATTCTTACAATGAAACTTAAATTTAGTCTATCAACTTAGTAAGCTTTCAGTTCAACTATGAATCCATTTTGAATGCAGTCTAGCAACGAAATTACATTTAATCCAACAATTTGCTATAGAACAATTCAAGTGTAATTTCGTAACGTTTCTGCTGTTCGCAATGAAAATTGCGATTGATGAATGTTGAACTAGAATCTAGAAGAACTATCAGATTGTAAGTCACGTCGTTTAGCTTAGCAAAAGTATGTCTTGCGGGTGACGTAACAATTCGCGCAACGGATATTTTATCCCATAAGTAAGAAAAGTCGTAACGTTTTTTTCAACTTAGTTAAGAAAACGGTGTGCGTAGCGTTTCTTTAATGCTTCTCTTAACAAGAAAACTATCACGCGTACGGGGCGTTGGTCTTCCGTCGTAATTTCTCCCCCAGCAGGATACGACAGAGAATTCTATACTTTCTTAGTTCACGATTTCTCTTGCTCTTCCGTGGTATTTCCCACAGAAAAAGAAAGGTTCCAATAGACGCACCCTTGTTAAGTGCTGGTTGAAGCAATCAGGAACTGTTCCTCGTAATCGTCCTCAATTTCGCTTCCGATCCGGATCTCAACCTTTTTTGGCCGCTTTGATCTATTCCGGTTTTGGGAAACCTTGTGACTCACCGTACCTTCGAAACGAGTATGCAAATTTTACAAGATATGTACTATATACAAGGGCTGGCTGGCCCCTTCCCACAGGAATTTTTTTCCGAAGTCAAGTACTGACTGCAAGTTTTTATATTCTGTCGGCAATGCTGAGCGTTTAAGGCCAAGGTGGAAATGAAAGTTCATTTACCTGACAGCAGACTGCCTGCCAAACTAGGCTGTTGTGGCGGCTGTGGTCGAGGTTTATTGGGCTGACTACTTGGGGAGGAAGGTGGCTGCCGCTGCGGCGATCTCGTGGGTTGAGCTGGTACCGAAGGAGTTGCTGCATCTGCGCTCGCACCATCTGAAGGTGAAGGTGACGCTTGAGATGCGACTAACGGTACCAAGCATAGCGCAGCTACCACTGCGAATACTCGCCACTGCATTGTTCTTTTCTTCGACATCTTTTCTCTGTGATTGTATTTATTACAAAATGACACTCTATGAAGTGTTCTTCAATTTAAACTGTAGTACTTTCCGTCACTGAAGCAAATTATCTAACACTGGAAAATATTAGAACGTATCACCCCAAGTTAACCATGGTTGAATCACTAAAATTGCAATGTACACGACCTTTGCTGGAAGACGACTGGAGTGCGACTGACTTACAATTCGGAACGTCTTAACTGGTTAAACCGGGATCTTGTTTTTCCAGGTGGGGACTCCTCGTACCTTCTTTCGTGTAGCTCTTTCGGGAAAGAGAAGTTTCGGAAAAAGGGACAAGCCCCAACCATCTCAGACTCCTCCTTCATCCTTCCATTTTCGCTTCCTAGTAGAGAGAGATACCCCCAAACCACATTCTTGCTAAGGCACTGGTAACAAACCTTGTGAACAACGCGTACCTGCAGGGCTGGTCTCGGTTACCGATCTATTTGGGAATATGCCTTTTCGTATCCTCCAGGTTAGACACCCGAAGATTCTTCCGGGGTCGTGGCCACGTCAATTTTCTCAATGCTCTTAACTTCGCTGCCTACTCTGCATACTAGGTAACTCTTCTTTTCGGTGGTAAAAAGTGAAAAGGATATTCCAGGAATGCACAACAAGACAACGGTTGCTCACATTGTCTCTAAGCATGTTGCTGATAATTACAAGCACAGTTGAAAACGTAGTGACGACATAGATTGTGCTTAATATTGATGGCTCAACTTATCAATGTGAACAGTCATGCAACACATATTACACGGAATATAATCAATCCGCCCTCTTCCTCAAAAGCAAGCTACTCAGAAATCTTACTTAACATTATATGGTCCATCAAAAACATTGCCTTTAATGTATGAAACCGTAACTAGTCATATAACATTAGATATACTGATTTATTACATCAACGAAATATGTGTTAATTTTTTTTTACACGATACATTTACATTTTCCAATCCTACCTACTAACACAGACACGACACGAAATTGGTTACATTTTGAATTATCTTTGTGAGCGTTTTGCTGGGTCTTTTATTTTTATGTTGTTTTACTTGTTGACTGTTGCGTTGCTGGATTGTTTATTACGTCACAGGTTGAATGACTAACGGCGGACGGTAAAACACAACTCAAGCGGGTAAGGGGTTAGTGGAGCAATTTTTACACGAAGTTCTCATGGTTAGAGCGCATCAGTGGAACAATTCCTAACGGCAACAACCATTTTGTGACGTTCAGCTATTGTTAAGGGTCATTGGTGTACAACCATTAGAACGTCTCGGGTCATCAAAGTGGTGTGCGCTAATAATTTGATGACGAGGGACTCCCACACGTTTTACAACAGATTTCTCTTGAAGGTTGTTATCCACAAATCAAAGCTACGAACATCATCGTGTGGTTAAATATGAAAATGCTCCACAGTTGAATGACCGAAAAACTGGCATGTGTTCAACGACAAAAGCATTGGAATGCGATTACCTTGTAATATTACATACCATGGCAATGACAATACACCCAGGGAGAAATGTGTGAAAATATCCTACTTGGCAAAGAACGGAATGCGGTCATCTGGAAGTATTTTTTTTTCAAAGTTGTAGGGAAAGGTACAATTTGCGAAAAAGGAAGATTGCGGTTGTTATTGCTGGAGAAAGCTGTTGGAAAGAAAAAGGTTGTACTTATTCTGGTCTAATGTCATTTCTGTCGTGAGTGTAGAAACACGTTCAGAGATGCGCTTGTGGGAATCTTATAAAACATAAGAGAAGGACAACCCCCAAAGCAGCAAGTTGATGCGGTTTTCCCTTGTATGTATCATGCATAATGCAGGAGGTGCGAAGGTCGTCGACCTAGAAGTTTGGAAGCCCCTTCGCTATTCCCTTTGCAAGTTGAGGAAATACCGTTTCGGGTCCCAAAACTTACATGAATTCCGTACTAATGATTGCGCGTCTTACAGGAAGCAAACACCAAAAGTCTCGGCAGTATGTAAATGATACAGCAGATAACGTAACACGTAAGCCATCAAGCAGGAAAACCATGACGTTTCATACGACTGGAGTAACGGAGCGAAGTAACATTGTCTTCGACAACTATCTTTGAAATAGCATTTGCAACTTCAGCTGTTGACAGCTACTTAACGCAAATTGCTACAAAAACACGCTGCTCCCATTTGATTGCATCTGTGGTATGTTATTACTCAGATGTTAAACAAGAAAAGCAAAGTGCAATGGCGAATAACTGCAATGTGAGAAACTAATGGAGGGAAATTTAGATTTCTTACCTAATCGAACGCATGCTCTGTGAAAATTAAATTTCTAAACACTAGATAGCTAAAAGTTTCCATTATGTTTGAAAAATGATAACAATTCAAAGGGTGCCAATGTTTGCTTGAGTTTGTGAATGTATAAGAACGAACACAAGCAAACCAGTCGGCAATTCTCAACCAGTTTCAATAGGCGAGATTAAATTTCGTTCACTCGGCTTTGTTTGCTCGGAAGAACGCGTGAAACTAGTGTATTCTAACCTGATATTACATCGGTTTGCACGGTTCGGCTTTATACAAATCTCCCTTAGGCGTTTTTATTTTTCTCGGGCAGACTTTCCCTTCTGCAGTTTTTGTTCGCACTACACTGTTTCATGAGTAAAATGAAGCTGTACAAGACATTAAGGTTCAATCATGTAGGTCAAAACGTTTCGACGGAGGATAGCGTAATTGAACATTCGTATTCTAGAATAGAATATTTTGAACGGCTATAAAGTTCTCAACATCAGCGAAAAACGAGTTTCACAGACTTCATTCATACGCGCAATGTTTGTTGAATCCCACAATTGATTTCTAAGTTTCCAATCTCATTTGCTACATTATGGGTGACTTCCGAGTGCCGTTAATAAATCAGGTAAAACTGTATTGTGAAAGACATGATTGTCTTTGAAATTTGAGTACTTTGAAATTTAACAGTAAAGGTGATTCAGATAAAGTCAACGGCGTCTGTTGCAGGCAGCGTGGCCGGGAGAGACGTGTTCACTCTGGCCTGTACCTGTTGGCAAAGTCCGCTGTGTCCGCAATATCGTGAGGCGTGTTGGGGTACTGGAGTGCGCGAGGCTCCAGTTGATTGACAACTGTTTTTATTGTGCAGTGTTTGGTTCGGAAATGTTCATCGTTATTACCAACGTATATTTCTTGTGATAACCCTTGAGTATTTGAATGGAAATTGAGTATTTTTCAGTACATTTTTATACATTGTATTTCCAGCGCGAGCATTTGCTCTTTGCTGGACGTTTTTCTCCATTTCAAACATAAACAATAATTACATAGGAGATATAGAACTTTTAACGCATTGACCAACTATTGTGACCTATAGTGTGGCCGTCTTTTCCATTAACATATTAATGGCACTTTTAACAAATGTAACAACTGCTGGAAAAGCTTTAACATTGCAAAGAAAAGATACTGCGTAGAAATTTAAACATTTATTTTGACATTTCTCTTATTAATTTGCAGTATTTTAGCACTATTTTTTGCACTATTTTGCACTATTAGCTTGACGCTTTAACACATCGCTGAAAGGTAGACCGCGAAATTTGAAACAGTTACGGTTATGTAAATAATGTAAAACACGATTAAAGTGTAGAAGTATTGAAATTCCGAGTTCTTTAATTCCAATGCAAGCATTCCAGCAAGAGCCTCTACGATGTCCGTTACCTAATGCACGTCTCAGATACGCGAACGCCTAAATCACCTTCTTCGAGCTATAATTAGTAGATGGCTCTGGCTACCGCTTCAAGAAAAAGAAGACCTTTTCCGCTGTTGTGGGTCCACGATTTCATCGTAAAAGAGAAAACCTGCGAGGGTTTAGCTTTGGCATACTGCCTTCACGTTGATCTATTTTGCCTGTGCGCAGTTTCGCCATCATTGCCAAAATAAAAGAAAACGGTAAGATCTCAACTGTTGAGTTATTTCGCTGTTTTTTATCCCTAAATTATTAGGCTTTTCGTTAGTGTGTAATGCCAGGACCAGTCAATAAACGAAGAGAGCGTTTATACGACAGAATCCATCGTGGTTTTGTTTGGGGTTGTGTAGGCTTAACTGCGTACGGGCTTTATTTGGCCGGTTTGCGAGCCCATCGCTATTTCACTGTCGTAAAGCCGTTACAAGAAGAAAGACAGCGTCAAAAAGAATTAGAATTACTAGCCGAAGGCCAAGCATCGAACGCTCCTTTGATTCCTAACCCTCCTGATTCCAAAGAAGAACTTAAATACTAAAGTATTAGCTAAAAATACTCTATAATAAGACAAAGTAACTCTTTTCTTCTTTTGATTAGATGTTTCGACAAGTCATACGCGCCTTTTCCGTCTCGGCCCAAAAGTTGACAGCCAGTGCCAATATTCCTCGCGCACTTTGGAACCTTGGACGTCTTAATCACGTTGCTATTGCAACTCCAGACCTAGAAAAAGCTGCGACTTTGTACAAGTAAGTATCTTTCTTTCATTTTTGAAATAAAAGAATGACTAACGTAAAGTATCACCAGATAATTTGACTTCCTCTGTACAATTAACTGCACGTCGGGGCGTAAATTAATGTCACTCTCACAAGCCCTGTGGTAAAGTACCTTATGGTGCTTTCTAGAGTTTTCTCTTTACTGCACAAAATCGTTTAGCAGAAAGTGCGTTTCACTAAAATACAGACAAAACCTACTGGATAGTACGACGTCACAAGTGAAGAGTTATGTCGTTAACTAAGAGAAAAATTCTTTAATCTAATTTTGGGTAATTTACCTGTGTTTAGAAAGCACCCTACCGGAGAATCTCAATGAAAATGAAATCTCCAGAAAATAGAAAGTGGTTTTTATGTTTGAATTCCGTAAGTGCCTCGAGCTTATGTAACTAGTATCTTCCGTGGTATAGTCAAAGCTACACTGAATATGTTTTAGAATTCACTTGCTGATATAATATAAATTTTTGTTTAAAGTGTGGAACCCAGAAACACTTCTTGGTCAATAGCATGTTTGTAGTAATTTATTTCGCGCAATTTGAATACCTCTGAACATTTTTACAACTGGTGCCACCTAGTAAGAGCAAATTGTAAAAGGGAAGTTCACACGGAATTTACTACTACTATGATTTATTACTGAAAATTCAGAACATTAGCAGTATTTATCGCAGCGCGTAAACTACTGATGAAGCAAAATGCACCAATTAAATTGTATCTCGTAGCAGTGAATTATTACACAAACTATATAACTACTGAACTCTAGAGGTGCTAATCAAATGATTTAATTGTTGATACTCGCTTTGCTGTTTCCATTTCCGAAGTATCTAAGCTTACATATTATTTCAAGTGGAACCGTCAAAACCAGCAGCTGTCTAAAGAAATGCAAGAAAACTGCGCTAAGGGGTTCCTACCAACGAATTGTGTTTTTAAGAACATATTGCTGATCGTTCGATGGCTTGTACGAAATAGGTCATAGAGTGCAGATTTAATTGTAGAAATGTCAGTTTCTTTTGTTAGTCCGAGACATATGGTGCCTTTTCTGATCTATTGGTATTATCTAATTAATGAATTGCGTTACTATTACAGAGACGTTCTTGGCGCCAAAGTTAGTAGTCCCGTAGCTTTACCTGAACATGGCGTCACTACTATTTTCGTCGAACTAGGAAACACGAAATTGGAACTGCTTCATCCTCTTGGAGATAAATCGCCCATTCAGGTATTACAAAACGAACACAACAATAACACAACGGAACACCGTAGCTTCACACGCAAATATAGTAGTAACTCCGATATTGTCAAACCCGATCACTTTAACCCCCGTAACGGCACTGTTTTTCATATGAGAACGTATTTTTACGTTGCTTTTGTTTGGTAGTTAATCTTTGTCACCGGCGTTGTGAGCGCACCTCATAATGGTCTCGTTAAGTCCATTGGCTTGCATTTGTAGGTACTTCTAAAGTACTTCATTTTTTTCCCCAGAAATGTAGTAATGTACTAAAGCGTTTTATACTCGGATTTGTCAGCTACCCAATCTATCAATTAGCCTGCGGTCTCATTTTATTAACGGAACCCGAGTTCCACTGTAAGCGTGTATAAGGGCTTTTAGCATACAGGAGGTTATAGGAACTTTGTCAAGCTTACGAAACTCCTGCTGTTATGATTGTTAACTTCTTAGGGATTTCTGGACAAGAACAAGTCGGGAGGTCTCCATCACGTTTGCATCGAAGTGGATCACATCAAAGAAGCCATGACTACCTTACAGCAGAGGGGCATCCGTTGCCTCAGTGCCGAACCGCGTATTGGCGCGCACGGCAAACCTGTAGTCTTCCTGCACCCCAAAGATTGTGCAGGCGTCTTGATCGAGTTAGAAGAAGCATAAAAGTGATTAAGAATTAAAGTGGTGGGCCAATTAGAAAATCTTACAATAAATTTTTTTTGTCACCAAACCATCCGACAACGTGTACATTTGTTCCCCTACATTTTTTTGGGACGAGGGGGAGTTAATAAGTAGCACACATCTAAAAAAGAAGTTTACATAAGTGACAGGGGAGCGTTTTGAACCGAATTTGCGGAAATAATCATGACAATAACAATATATAATACCCGTACCGAAAGACTGAGTACAGGAGAGACATTCGTCATTATTTTCTGAACCAATATCACATGAACACAAGGAAAGTTTTTGGGGTCATCGTTAATTAACTTTTTTGTTTTTCTCGAAAGAAAAGTTAAATAAATATAAAAAAGGACAATCTCTTTTTTTTCAGTAATTTCTCTGCATTTTTTTCTTCCTATCTTTGCTGCGAAACACGAAACTCCGTTGAGACAAAACACTTTTTCGCTTGATTTACGTTTTTACCTTGACGCGTTTGTTAAAACTACATTACACAACAATTACAGTACGTTTCCGTCGCTATACTTTGTCCTTTTCATACTTCAACTACATTTCTGTATCAACGATTCCGCACCGACGATCCTTCCAGGGAAGTTTTCTCGCCCAAGCCAGCCAAGGTGGGTTCGCACTGATTTTCTAAAGTCGAAGGCGGACTGGAACCGCAGGCGGGACTCGGGGCCGTGCAGTTGTACTGCTCTCCTCCTGTGGTGCTTTCTTTTCTGCGCCCACTGGTCTGGAAGACAGGCGTCGTCTTTTTTTGTCCCTCGCAAGAGTTCAACGGCTCCATAATGCTTGGTAAAGCGTTGTCCACCTCCAGATTTAAGTGATTTAACTCCGGCGAGTCGTAAAAGGCCGCGTCGGTCGTGACAGGCTCGGTTCCGAGCCCCAAATCGTGGCCTAAACCCAAGGCTAGCGAGGGGTCGTCCAACAGGTTCAAATCCACCAAATCGGATTCCTCCACCCCCGATGCGGTATGCGGTAAATGATCGATGGTAACTTCTTTATCGACAGCCGCTAAGGCGCGTTCAAATTCTTCTGTTTCTTCGCGACTATGGATCTGGCCATAAAAGGCTCCTCGCCCGTCTGATGAGACCAAACAGACCCAAATTAGTGTTAACTAGTCGACAGGACGTTTCTCAACGGAATCAAAGATGTTTGTGGACGAGGAAAAAAAGCGAAAAAGGGGAAACGGAATTTCATGGGAAACATTACTTGAAAACAATTCTTGGAAGGCTTCTTCAGGTAACTTGTCCAATACTTCGTTGAGGTCATGTTCTTCCAGGATGCGAGAAGCTTCCCGTGCCAATTCGGCTGCATCCAAACCCACCATCTCGTCACTGGCCATTTCCACTGCATCATTCAGGTCCCGAACTGTAAAAATAATGAAAATAAGACAAGGATGGAACAAAGAAGTACGAAATAAAAATGTATGAACTTCTAATGATTCGCAACTCAGAAAGGTATGTAAGTATATAGGTATATAACTAAACCTGGGTGTTAAGTGACCAGTAAAGCGTTACCGATCAGGAAACCGGATGTAAAACAGGCAAAACAAATTAACAGGACAACCTCTGGTACATTACGCCTTTAACTGCAGAATTATTCTTTCATGGGTCTAGAGAGCAAGATCTCCTACAATCGGTACTCTCTTACAGCCCGGTTCGAATGTGGATCGCAGTCTCAACTTTAGATGAGTGGTTCGCTCATTAGAAATCGCCACAATACGAAACCATAAAAAGGGGGCTTCAAAAAATTTCTTACGCAGTAAAATGGTTTGTGTAACAGATAAAAAAAAAAAGATCTTGCATTGGGGTTACACATATGTTAATGAAAGACTGTACACAGATTCAAGCCCTCTTCTACGCGGGTTTCTCTTGCATGCACGTCCTCTAGCCCTTACACGAAGTTGCCCTGCTGACAAATTCCCCAAACTTTGCATGATGCCACAAGAACCATCAGTAAAGCCTTTCTTGATTTCATGCATGTTTCACTTTAACCCTTAGATAAGGGTTAAGCTGCACTTAAAAAAATGTTTCAGAAATATGAATCGCATAGTTTTCGACCGTTATGTTGAAGCAGGTCACATCGTATTCGAAAGAAAGAATACTAAAATTATTACCATTTTCTAAATACTTCTTTGATTATAACGAATGAAAA
The DNA here is from genome assembly GCA_020615345.1 of Triops cancriformis. NCBI lineage: Eukaryota > Metazoa > Arthropoda > Branchiopoda > Notostraca > Triopsidae > Triops > Triops cancriformis. Next base: position 21,841 of record JAHZNP010001044.1, read on the forward strand.
CATAAATACTGAAAAATGGCAATCACCGTGTGGTCCCAATTGGGCTGGCGTAGGTTGAGCAGGTGAGGCAAGGTCGGGGCTGTCGACCGTTTCGACATCCAAATCCAGATTCTCGGAAGATTCTCTGGTTCTCTGGGAGTTCCTCAAACTTTCTCCCGAACACGAACTTCCTCTGCCTCCACTCACTGACGTTTTGCCTCTACTCCTTCGGCTTTTCTTCGATCTCCGGCTTGTCAAAGACCTGGATCTTCTTCGCGGGGATTTGTTATTTACGATTTCCGCCTAAGGCGAAAAGGTGTTCAGCATATCCACGAATCCAAAGCAATTAAAACCAGAAAACAAAAAGGAACGAAAACGGAAAGGAACGACAAGTGTGGTGGTTTCCAATACCTGGTGGGCGTGTTCTTTGCACAAAGGTAACCCGGAACTACTCGTTGCAATGACCGGCGTTGCGCAGGGCGGACTAGTTGCACAAAACTCGAACAATTGCTGATCCACGCTATACAAAATATGCCGCATACACAAGTTTGCACACGGTAACGCCGGTTGATTGCAATATGAATGATTTCCGTCGTTCACTTTAAAACAACAAAGCCTCTTCGAGAGCATTGTCGTTTTAGACCTAAAACAAATTTTCAATGTACCAAAAAAAGCCCAATGTACCACATAAAGGCAAAATACAGACTCATAATTTTTATAAAAGACGGCCACATATCACATGTTAAATGTACCAGCTTTCTAACCCCCGTTACAATCGTGAGGTAGGTCATTAAAGCCGACTACGGTACCAATCCTAGATTGCACCGCGGTAGTATCCATTTTTTATGGCCATGACAAAATACTGTCTTGCGGCTTTGCATTCTACTTTACGTCGTTTCATGGAAGGTACCTCACACGTATTCTTTAAATACTTAATTTTTTTTCTTAGTCTTTACTTATCTTAGCTTTCAATTGTCGCCTACACGAAGTAAAAAATTGTAAACATACTTGTTCATGATTTGGGATTCCAAATCTGAGCTAGTACCCTGGAGAAAGCGCGCCGTTTGCAAAGGCCACTTTTTCGCTGCTTGGACAAGTTGAATGCTGACAGCTTTCCTGAGTTCCCTCGGAGAGAGCTGTACTGTCTCTGACTGCAAATTACGTATCTCTTTCTCCAAGGGCAAAGTATTGTTTTCGCGACATGTTCTAGCTCTCCGAGGCTTTTTCGGGATAGTTTGGGCGTATTGCAAGTATCTGCGTCGCATTTCCGCTTTGAGCTCAACCAAACGTTCTTGCCGACTTTTCGTCTCGTTCGGTTCGTACACCATACAGGAAAAATGAGCCAAACTTGTGCTCGACAACGATTTCGGCGCCCGTAAGCTCTTCAAAAGGTCCAATGTCGTCGGCTTGGCGGCGAATTCGCTTAAAACTGAAAGAAATAATAAATTTAAAATTAATTCTTTGTGGAAATTATTACTACTTACATATTAGAGAAAGATACAAAGAAAATATTAAAAAACGAATAAAACAATGAAAATAAGGTTCAACCGAGACGTAACGGACCCATGTGTAGAAGAAAACACGTTTGTAAGGGAGCTTCGCATTCAGACGTCGTAAAAGATCCGTTCTGAAATTACAGATTAGCCAAAAAGACGTAGGAGACATTGGCTCGTGTCCCTTACGTCCAGCCTCAGGTTACTATGCCGTCTAGTAAATTGCGACACCAGTTTGAGACATGAACTAATGACCACGTTATTACTTTGTTTAAAGTGCTGAAATTTGCTCTATAATACGTTTCTGCGAAAAATTTGCATGCAAAGCAATCAGAATGTATACCAGAGGTCACTGATCACTAGCTATAGAAAGAAGGAAAGAAAAAAAGATTCCAAGGAAAGAGGAAACAGGAACTGGAAGTGCGTTTACCTGAGGGAACCAAGGGTTTACAGACGGAACTCTGCAGCAAGTCTTGTACTTTCGCCAAACCGGGCAGCAAATTAGGTGTGGAAGTAGGTTTGGCCTTCTTAGCTCCTGCTCCACCCTTAGCTTTCAGCGAAAATTTGCGTTTACGTGATACACTGCCCATCAATAGTTGACTACCATCCATTGTTTGAGGCAGATTTTTCAAGTTATTCAGCGCCGCAGACGTGTTTGAAGGTACTGGAGCCATTTTGAATGTCGGTTGCTGTGAACTCGCTGAGCGTTTCGGTTCTTCGAGGTTTGCTTTGGTACTGGGAATGGATGGCAAGCCCCAAGAGTGCTTGACTAATCCATTCAGAGCGTTTGCTTTACCAGCCATGACGACCTGGTCATTTTTGAGCAAAGCTTCATGCACAGGTTTGTCTTTTAAAGTTAACTGTCCAGTTTTGGCGTCCACCGGAAGCGGTTTAGACGTTCTTGCCACGACTTTTTTCGATAGTGGTGATTTGGTGGGCCCAGCGTTTCCTGACAAGGGTTCTGGCTTCACAGGAGTGTGCTGTACTCCGTTGATTGGGGAATTGCCATTCAGGGACGAGTCTTGGCAGTTGGCGATGCGCTTGGTATCGGAAAGGAAACGCAACGTTTCTAAATCGGCGCAACACGGTGACGTTTGCGACCTGTCCCCACCGTTGGCGAGCAGTTCTTTCTCCGGGGAGAGAAGCAAGTCCTGGGAAGGGTCGTTCATCGAGGAACTCATAGCTTTTAGGAGTTTTAAACTTCTTCGTTCGCGCTTGGCTGGGAAACCAGCCGCTATAAGATGAGTGTTGCATAGCCTGCAATGAATTATAACGTAATACTTGTAAAATAATGTACGTAACGTGGGAATTACCTCTGAGGTTGGGTTTTGGCTATGATATTACTGCATTTGTTTTGCCCAGGTAAGGACTGATGCGAACAGAATTGAAAAGGGGCGGTGGGATCTTCTAATATGTGCCTAATTTCGGTTAAGAACGCGATAATTGAGTTATCCAATGCCCTGTAAGTCACAACGAACTCACCGAATACAAAAACCAAAGCCAGTTAACCGTCTTTGTCGACAAATCTTGGTAGAACACGAACACAACGGTTTCTGATCCGACTGGCTATAATGAATATTTTTGCCTTCGAACATAGTGTAATGAGTGCCAATTTTTGTGGTCGTTCTATTCACGTTTTGGAAAGACACCTCAGTCACTGCATTGTTTCAGATATACGATAAAAGTTACCTGTAATGAATAACAAGCGATAATCAGATTAGTAACGGACAGGAAACGAAATTTGGACGTTTGGTAGGGTCACTTACGCACCTGACACGGATGCTTTTCAATGAAATAATAAAAAAGGGAGGCAAATGGTTAAGAAGTGAGAACGAACGTGCAGAATTAGTGCACAGAAAAGGAGTATTTTGCTAGTTGCATCGGTTAGGATTCACAAACAAAATGAAAATAACAGTGAATGTGAATGTGAATGAAACGGAACGTGCTGGAAGGTTTGGCGATTCAGAAACGTTTCTGGTAATTAACAATTCCTAAAACATTGCGAAACACGTAATCCAACATACCTTTCTAGGTAAATAGTTGCTTAATTTCATTCACGGGTTATTTTTCTTTTTCTGACGTATAAGCCAGCGCCACTATTGTGTTACGTCAATACACTTAACAAGCCCGACGAGCGCCAAGTTCGAATATGTAATTTGCCTACTGACATTGCAGGGGGTTTCGGGGGCTGGGGGGGGGGTTGAATTTCACAGTTCCTCTTGGGTTGCGCAATTTCCGCTATGTTACTGATATAGGGCGATTTAAAATACACCCGAAGCTCGACCGCTTTTCGAAAAAAAGAACGATTCTAACAGAGAAAGTGTTTCGAGAGCATATCGAGGGTAGAAGCGGAGAACCTGTGGGAAGCTACAGACGAAACTGCGCTTACCGTAGAGCGGAAATTGATATTGCAACGATTATATGACTTTATGTGTTAACGGAAATAGCGACTGCCAGCCGACAGTTCCCTTGTGATTGCAAACTACTCTTCGCTAGCATTCGTTGTTAGCAAAGGCACAAAAACATAGAGGAAAAGATGCAGTTCCGAGTCAGAGAGGATTTTTAAGGCGATAAGATATTCGGAGGATGCAAACCGGTGATTCCGCGACACTGCGAAAACTGCTGAGATAATTTAACGTGTCAAGAGTTGGTGAGGGTGATAACGAGAGAAGAATTACACTAATCTGGATACATTTTCTTGCCTCATTAATAATGTGTCATTAATATGAGTATAATACGAGTTCATTATGAGTATACTATACTATACGCAGGCCGTGCCCAGGATTATGGTTCGGATGAGGTTTTGAAAGTTTCGGAGGGGGTTTTAATATGCAATTTACTTAGATATTTTTGCATTCTCCCATGTTCGCTAGCTTAAAACAAAAATTTCGAGAGGGGGGAGTGGAAGTACCCCCACCCCACCCCCCGGGTACGGCCTTGAATATGAGTATAAGATAATATGAGTACAATATAATATGAAAACAATATAATATGAATACAATGTAATATGTTTACAACATAATATGAATTTAATGTGAGTATTATAAAATATGAGCATAACATGAGTCATTAATGTGTGTAACTAATGTGAAATGGCGGTATTTATTTACGTTTGGGATTTTCATACAAACATGCATAACTTCCAAACGCTGAGACAAAACCTACTCCTCTTTACCCACAAGAACCATTTGCATAACAAGTTCCTACACGATTTGTATTAAGAATATTATTACTGTGTGTCGCTGGATAATTCGAGTGAATAGTGGTGCCCCATGCCCGAATGAGTCACACTCTCTCCTATAGTGTTCAAACTCTTGGATTTTATCCTGAATTATTGAGGAGCTACACCTACAAGTTTGTGTCAATTAGGAATGACGCACTAAGGTAGGCAAGGAATTAAGTGAAATCTTTCTGTAAAGATCCTCCTGGGGGGCGGCGAAATTATTCGGTATTTTCTTCGATATAGCCAAAATCAGCCAGTGATGCCTCACAATGATTCTGTGTTCCCTAGCATTTATTTTCCCATGTGGACAATAATCTCCAACAATAATAAGCTTCTTTGAAAGATTATAACTTATTCAGCTTCAATTAAATTTGGCTAGCCAGCAGAGGCGTAACGAGGGTCAACGGCGCCCAGGGCAAAGAGAAAATCAGCGCCCCCACCCCCACCCCGCCCTTTACGCTAACTTGTCATGTATTGCGACCACCCCCGTATCCAGGGGGGTAGGGGGGTTATAACCCCCCCCCCCCGAAATGTTTCTCGAATATTTTTTTTTATTTTTAATTCCCTCTATTTAATTCCTTCTAGAGTCGTCACGAAAGATATAGAACAATTAGACACTAATTCTTTGACTGAAACTTACGGAGATCTCCTTCCTGAGACAGATAGTTTAAAGTAAGAGCTTATGCTCTGGAAAGTGAAGTGGGAGAATTCTTTACAAGAAGATAGACCTTCTTTTGCGCTGTCCGCATTTAAGGCATGCAATTCAGATTTTTCCCAAATGTTAAACTATTACTGAGTGTCGTCGCAACATGGCCAGTTAGCACTGCGACAGCTGAAAGGAGCTTCTCGAGTTTAAACAGGCTAAAAACCTGGTTAAGGAGCACAATCGATGAAGAAAGATTCACAGGCCTAGCTCTCCTTTCAATTCATAGGGAAATTGAGGTTAATGCTGAACAAGTTCTAGATGTTTTCGCGGCAAAGAAAAATCGCCGGCTCGATTTCGTTTTGTGAGTTGGTCTTTCCAGTTATGTATTATAGATAGCTTTGTAGCTTAATTAATATCGGAAATTAATCTATTTTAGTTTCACAAATTGATTTTAATACCGGAGGACGCTCCGTTAACCTGGGGAACAACAACAATCCAGCCCAAAAAGGCTGTGCGATATCTTGGCCTGACCTATGACTCCCAGTTACTTTGGACGAAGCACATAGCGCTTATGTCAGCCCAAAGCAACCAGATTCTACTAAGGATTCAAAAACTAACCGGTATAAGCAAATCCATCAACTGCTTCCAAGTACGCACCCTCTTCCAGGCAGCGGTCACCTCAAAGCTACGCTACGGGTACCCGGCATGGTGCAACGTTTCATCTTCGAGGCTTCGCCCAATCGTTCAAACATACAGACGGGGCCTGTTAACCATCACAGGTGCCCTGCAAACGACACCAACAATAGCCTTGGAGATCGAAACGGGACTTCTACCACTTACGCTAGTTCTGGAGACCACACTCCTTCGCCACTACGCATCCAGATACTGGCAAAATTGGCCAGTATCGCCGGATGCCTCCAGACGTAGAGCTTACACCTCCTGTACGGAAAGAGCGAGATTACTGGCGATGGTTGCTTGGAAAGGTTCACCTACGTGCCTCGCTGAAGCCCTGAATTGGACCGAAGAATCTGTGATGGAGACTTGGA
>JAHZNP010001045.1:0-28204 GCA_020615345.1 Triops cancriformis
CCTGTTACGGTGCACAGAACACGTAAAAGAAAGAGAGATATGGAGAAAAAAATTGGAGCGAATTAAGGTGGACTTCAATTTAGATAATGTATTAGGCTTCGGTAATTTCGAACCGGAACGACAGTTTAAAATAACCAAATGGCTAGCAGAGTACGTAAAAAACACCAAAATCATTGAAATAGTGTAACCACTCCTAACCGTAAAAAAAACATAAAGTCTGGGTTTGTAGAGGTGACGGTAAAGTAGATTATAATTCACGCCCAATCCAACAAAATTAATGTAAAGTCCGAAGACGAACCAGAAGAGGAAAGCACATCCAAGATTCGAATCTACCCGACAGCCGCAGTCGACAATGCGCCCGACAGATGGCGCGCCACGACTATAAACGAAGAAGAAGATGACCAAATGGACCTCGAACTAACGTGAAGTGCACAAGACCATAAACCCGATGACTGGATTAACCCATAATTAAATTTAAACAGTGACATCCTGCTCTCCGAAAGAAATCTCGGTGTTTTATGGAACTGCAAAGACGATATCTTCATTTTTAAGGTGAATACGTCTAAGCCATCCAAAACCAAACGCGAAATTCTCAGCCATGTTTCAAGCATCTACGACTTATGCTTATTGCCGAAGACAATTTTTCAATCTTTATGGCGCCATGGAACCGATTGGGACGAAGAGCCACCTCAACGAATTCTCGACGATTGGAAAAACTGGCGTCAATCGTTACAAACGTTAGACCAGATTAAGATTCCGCGCTGCCTACGTCGGACCAGAAAACTCAACACACTGCAACTGCAAGTATATTCCGATGCCTCCGAAACCGGGTACGGGGCAGTAGCCTTACCTTAGTTCAAAATGCATCGTTAGTAAATTCGAAATCCGATCTGTAATGTGTAAGACCCGCGTGGCACCGATAAAGCATGTTACCATTCATCGTTTGGAATTTTGCGGAGCTGTTTTAAGCGTACGAACAGTAGCTATGTTCTGCCCCCTATCGGTATTATGATCAATGAAGTCACATTTTTGACCGACTCAAAAACAACCCTTCAATGGATTTGTAGCGAAAGGCGAAAATTCAAAGCCTTTGTTGGAAAACGCGTAAGCGAAATTTTGAAATCTACAAATGCAACACAGTGTAGACACGTACCTGGGGTAATGAACCCCGCAGACATCTGTAGTCGAGGATCAACTGCGGATTCCTCTGAGTGCCACGACTGGCTGGCAGGACCAGAGTTTTTACTTCAAGACCGAAGTGAGTGGCCCAGTCAGATGACGCCGTGTGTGCAAAACGACGAAGAAACCACAGTATAAGGCTTACACAGTAGGATAATGGTGCTATCTTCCAATGTTAAGGTTTTCGACGAGCTTTCTCGGTCTCAGGAGGATGAGTGGGGCTGAAGGGAGATAGGAGGGGATGGATTCACAGACTTACCCATGCCCCCAGTAAGTAGGCATTCCTAATCTACTAGGAAAAAGATTTCACAAAGGTAACAGAATATTCCAAAAAAGGGCCACCTTTCTTCCTGACCTTCCCTTTTCTCCCCTGACCATTTGTAAACTGTCGTGACGTTTTTTGAGCAGCGCTGGTAGGTTTGCGAATATACCCTTTGCTTATCTGTCCTTTTACCTGACTGTACTCTAGGGACCCGTCAAAACCTTAACATTGGAAGATAGCCCCGTTATCCTACTGTGGAAGCCTCATACTGTGGAAGAAACCGTGTCAGAACCATGTCTTGGCCTTATTTTGGTCCCGTGCAGGAAAATCGAGTGACAACACTGCTCGAAAAAGCTTCACGCCTCGACAAAGTTATGCGCATTCTAGCTTATATTCTACGCTTCGTTAACTGTCTACGACATGCCATTAAAAAAACGGCAAGCAACCAACCTACCTATTTGACAGCGAGCGAAATTCGCACCGCACTTAACATCCGCATTTCGGTTGCGCAAAATGAAGATTTCGCAAGGGACATCGAAGCCATTAAGAAGACTGGTACGACGTATAAGGAGTCTCCTCTCCTTAAGTTAGGTCCCTTCCTCGACGATGATCAAATCCTTCGAATCGGTAGAAGATAGAACAATAACTTACCTACCGATACCAAGCACCCTATAATTCTCCCGTCGAAAGGACGACTAACCTAGTTGATTGTGACTAATATGCACGAAAAGCTCGCACACTCGTCCACTGAACGTACGTTACATGAGCTACGAAGCCATTATTGTCTCATCAATGGGAGAAACACTGTTAAGACAATTCTCAACCGCTGCACCTATTGCAAAAAAGCTAAAGCAAAACCGAACCCACCATTGATAGCTGACTTAATTTCAGTTCGTGTAGAACCATTTAACCCTCCGTTTACGTTCACCGGGATCGATTTCTTTGTTCCGTTGTATGTTACGGTCAAACGATCAACCGACAAAAGATGGGGCTGTTTTTTTTGCATGTCTTACAACCAGGGCAGTCCATCTCGAATTATGCAACAAGCTCGATGCCGACTCTTTCTTGCTCGCTTTCCGAATATTTGTAGCGAGAAGACGGCAACCCGCGAAATGCTTTACCAACAATGGAACCAACTTGGTGGCCCGAGAACGGGAGCTACGAGAGGGAATACAGAACTGGAATCAAGAAAAAATCGCGAATGCCATGGCCGCCAAAGGAACTGAATGGACTTTCACGCCGCCTGCCGCGCCTCATTTCGGTGGATCGTGGGAGAGACTCGTACGATCAGCTAAGATCACCTTAAACGATGTACTGAACGCACAAACGATGAAATCCAACAAACGGTTTTCACCGAAGTGGAATCGTTGCTAAATGGACGTCCTGTCACACACCTAAGCATGAATCCGAACGATCCAGATCCATGAACGCCAAACCATTTCCTTCTCGGCGACGCCAAACCCAATTTACCACCAGACGTCGTGCAGGGCCATGAAGTCTGTTCCCGAAGACGATGGCGAGCTTCTCAAGCCGTAATCAACCAGTTTTGGCGTCGTTGGATGAATAAATGTCTACCTCGTCTTACCGAACGAAGAAAATGGACTGAACGAAAACCAAACATTCAGCCGGGGAACATTCTTCTGGTGTTTGAAAGTAATACACCACGTGGCCATTAGCCAATTGGAAATCACTCGAGTCTTCCCCGGAAAGGATGGAGTCGTACGAACTGCCAAAGTTAAGACGCAGAGTGGAGTTTACATGCGTCCTGTTGTCAAATTCTCTGTTTTTCAAACTGATTTATCATCCTTTTGTGTTGTTTTTAACGGATTAAAAACGGGGGCCGGAATATTCCGAACGTTAGTTTGTTCCTTACCTCGCCCGCCTTTCCTAACCTTTTGAACCAACAAATGACCTGATCTTTTCTCCGAATCATCTTTTCTCGAACCTTGTTTTTTATCTACTCGTTTAGTCAACGTCGTTTCTTGCGACTATATAGACCCGTCCTTTCTGATGAGAAATCGTTCATCTTGTTTGTTCGTTTTGTTCGTTCGTTTTTGTTCGTTTTGTTCGTTCGTTCGTTCACTCGCGCCCGCTCGTTAGTCTTCACCATACACTAAGTGTAACCAAGATTATAAATTCAGTGGTGAGAAAATAAAGTAAAATAAATTAAGAAAACTTCGAATTCGTTTCTCGTTAAATTCATAAACCCGTGGCATCGAGTTATTGCGAACACCTATTGTCTATAAGAACATATATTGCATAGTATGGACTGATGTATTAATAATGACTGAAACTTGTAATGGAAGCACTACAAAGTTAGAATGTATTATATTTTGAGTTAGATTCCTGTGACATGCTGAAACCTTGATCGTCTTTTTTGCTGGTGGAATAAAAAAAATTGAAAGAGATCACAAGAAGCACCGATTCAAAAAATATATGAAAACGTTATATATAAATATTCAATATTACTACCACGAATGGGATGTTTCGTAAAACAAGATAATTGGAAAAAGAACTTTGCAGCTATTATGGATTGTAATTCAAGGTACAAAATTTCAAATGAAGAAAAGTTATACAACCAAGGAAGTAAGTCTATTCAACGTCATACAGCACTATTTAATGTAATATAAAAGCAACTTTGCCATTTCCGCTTAAAAACTCAGCACAATGCCCAACTTAATTCCCATCATGACCACAAACTTGCAAAGTTTCTTTCTTACAAAACCGAAAACGTTACTGCTACATGTGACTCAATACGTATAGTAATAACTTATTTCCACTACTATTAACATGCCAGTTAACTTCAATTTAGTTCAAGATATTTGAATTCTTGTTTTAATTGCACAAGCGTTGACGTCACAAAATGCTATGTTGAAGCATTACGAGAGCGACCTGTGTCGTCACAAGCGGGCAAGTGCAGTAGCAGTTCACAGAAAAAGGCGCCAACTCATGGAATGACTTTGTCGTTACTAACCTTGCAGTTGAAAAACTTCTGGATTGATTATTCGACAAGAAAAAAATGGTCAGGAGAGAAAATCTGCTTTGTGCCATAGGCATGCTTCAAGCGAAGTGAAGGATTTAGCTCTGCCTCCCATGGGTTTTCTCCCCTTTTCTTTGCACTAAAAATGATCTTCCTGAGTTGGCCGCACCGAAAGTGGTGTCAGCAGAATTTCTCAAGTAAAATTCCGAAATTATGTGAAAACAATGTCAGCGATAACTTAAACACAAACAGTCCAATTATCCTAAGTTGCACCTCAAAACATTCAGAAAAAATCCTTCGTGTGTCGAATGGAACAGAATTTCAATATTACGCATATTTAAAAAGTTTCAAAATTTGATGCAAAGTAGTAAATTTACTAATAAATTTGTCAAAAATCGGCGACATTCGAAGCACTCTCATCATGCTCTTAAACTTTGCTGTCAAAATGTGATTTAACAAAAGTTAACGGTGTTCGCGAAATCGCCGACACCAGTTACAATGTTATTTGGTCATAAGCGCGTTTGGTATACCGTGGCCTTAAAAACGAGCGATCGGCAGCTCGGCTCATAGCTCAGTTTGAGGTTTCAGAGCACTTTCCCAGGATTACAACCCATGGTGGGCGTCAGCCAATTACAGTAGAAACGCATATAATCTCTTTTCTATGGTAATAACGTAGTATGCAATATTGAACATAGCTTACGTTACATTTGCAGGTTTGCTGGGAATAAATCGTGTTCAAGTTAAGTAGCTGGTTGTTTCGGTGTCGAAAAACGTTCTTGTTTCTGTATAAATTTTCTGGTAGAAATTGCACTGCAGCACATTTATTTACTTCGAATCCCAGAAGCTAAGGTGCAAGCTTCCGAGCAGTTTAGAGTGGTAATTATAGGTGCCTAAATTCTTAGATAATACTATACAGAACCAGATTTTTCTGGATTCCCTGGCGTCCTTGGATGTAAGACAGGACTAATATTCCAATGAGGATACTGGCACACAAGACCCGGTCTACGTACGTGAACAGCCATGATAATGTCTCGTTAATCTTAAAAACAAATCTGTGATGCGTACTTTATCGATATTTTCATGGGAGCAGATAGTAGGATTCACGATGCCCTTGTTTATAGAATGCCCTTCATTGCAGAAGACTTACCGTTGATTTAAAAAAGGCGAGCACCACTTGGTAGGTAAATCTTATTTTGACCGATATGTATACTATCAATCCGGTGTAGGAGACTCGTATCCGTTATCTCAGTGACTAAGCATAGGCACAAGGGATTATGCTCTTGGTGAGAATAAGGGGTTATTCTCATCTAGAGCATAAGGGCTTATGCCTATGCTTCATTTGTGTTCCTCTGTGCCTACCTGCTGTCGTTTGTCAGCTAGAGGTGGAGACAAAGCTAGCGTTGTTTACCACCTAAAGTTCTTTACCATCTGACAAATTGCTCAGCCCCCTTCTTTAGTCCAACCCTTTTTTGACGATGAAGGTGGAGAGATAGCTGGAACCAGGGAAAATGTATTGTTTACCTTTCCCTTTCTTGTGCCTCAATTATGCAGCTCTTATGCCCATATGCTCTAGGTGAGAATAATCCCTAACCCCTAAGAGCGTCTTTATGACGACCTAAAAATTATAGGCAGATCAGCAGGTTTTGTCATTGGAGTAATCAGTACTACTGAAAAGTTTATGCCATAAGATGCAGGAGAAAACCTCAGTCTTTCTGAGGTCATCATGTAGACGAGAAAATAAGGAGAAATGTTATTTTCTTCCAATGCATGTTCTCTGTAAATGCAACGCAATACAAATATTTTGGTAAACAATATTTCAAAGAATCTGTTGGATTAGCTTTCTCCCTTAATCAATTTGGAACCAAAATTGTTCAAGTGTGTTCAAAAAAGGATGAATGAAGGAAGAATCAAATTTGATTTGGAAATAAAATATAATATTAATAATAAAACAATGATAATCGTATAAAAACCGCAGCCCCCTTCGACGTTTCGAAAAGCATCTTTCCTTTAACTGGAGGAAATATTCTACCTGAAAATTTTTGAGTCATATTAAATAAAGAGGCGTTTTAATTTTATAAAATGCATCTAAAAACTAATTCAATGAAAGTACTCTCAATCTTGTAAACAAAGTCACGTAATTTCGACCTCCCAACAGGGTTGCCAGATTTTTTTCAGTCAGCAAACCAAATGAACCCGTAAAACAAACCAAAATTTGCAAATAGTAAAAAATTGCTAAACTATAACTAAATCACTTAGCTTGAGTGTGGGAAAACTTCTGCGGCATCACTGCGGACTATTTCCTTGTAAATCTTCGCGATTAAATTCAAACTAATTACGAAGTAAAAATAAATACATCCCGACTCAATTCAACATTTTATTATTTCTGACGATTTTGATTGTTTCCGCCGACAATTTGACGTTCAAAGGTACACATAGTCGTGTTTAAGCTTATTGCTGATCAAGAAAATCTTTTACATCACTCTAGCAGGGTCAAATAAGCTATCAAATTATTGACATGTTATTAGCGGTTTACACGTATTAACTTTGCCCCGAACTAACCAATGAGAATACGATTATTTTAGAAGAGAGTTCGAGTACCTTCCTTTCCGCTGTTTAGGTCTATTTTTAAGGTGATCCAAGGAAATCCTCACGCCTTTACTCGCATTTCGAAAAAGGGAGGAATTTCTGTCAACAAAAACGCAATACTGGATGGAATAACCTTAAAAACATGTTGCAAAAAGAGGTTGAGGTTCAGTTAAAAATTACAGAAGAATTTTAGGGACCCACACAGCTTAGTTTTGACGGTACCGAAAAGAAACAACAAGCAGACGGGACATTGGATTCACGACAACTGCAAGAATATGGACTTAACACAGGAGCTAAGAGACGTATATTAGGGTCAGACGCGGTACACCAATCACCCACTGCAAACCTTGCGAAGCGCGGAATACAAACCATGACATGAAATTGGAGTCGAAAAATGATTTACTGAATCGCAGACCATTTTATGGAGGTAAATTTGCAACCTCAAATCAATTTGCGATGAATTTTCCCGACAAACCATAAACAAACCAAAAAACCAAACCAAATTTCCTTAAACCAAACGCGTTCGAAACAAACCATTTTCCCCATTTTTGGTTTGGAAAAAAACCATCTGGCAACCCTGCCTCCCAATAGCGTTAGGGCCTTGTATACGTAACTCGGGTCCGTGACGTCAGCTAGCTTGAGCCGTCTCTAGTGAAAACCGTGACGGCCGACGGTAACAAACGTGCGATGTATTCCGTTTCCCGTGACGGTTTTCAGCCTGCGAACGTGTTGAGTAAGATTATAGAACCTAGTAGTACCCCCTGGGCAAGTCCCATTGTGCTCGTACGTAAGAAGGATGGAACTTATCGCTTTTGTGTGGATTTTAGAAAAGTAAACGAAGTTACCAAAAAATGCAGTTTTCCGTTACCAAGAATGGATGACTTGCTCGGTGCTGTAGGGAAGGCGACGTGGTTTACGAGTTTAGACCAGAAAAGTGGATAGTGACAAGTCCCCTTAGATGAAGAGTCGAAAGAGGTAACCGTATTTACAACCGGAGAGAATCTGTACCAGTTTAACGTTCTCCACTTTGGGCTTTGCAACGCGCCTGGAATTTTCCAACGCTTGATGAATAGGGTTCTCATGGGTTTGCCTTGGCATTCAGTGCTTGTTTATCTCGATGACGTCCTTATTTTCCGTAATTCGTTCGAGGAACACTTGACAGAGGTAGAACTTCTTCTAGAACTTATAATCACAAGCAGTGTTAAGCTGAACCCCAAGAAGTGTCAGTTCTTTACGAAAGGAGTAGAATTTTCGGGACATTCGTTGGGTCCTTCAGTCCGACCTGTAAAAAAACGGAAGTAATCCGTCGATTGTCTCAACCGCGTGACATCCGACAAGTTAGACAGTTCCTAGGATTTTGCGGTTATTATAGCCATTTCGTTCACCTGTTTGCCGAATTTGCTGAGCCGTTGTTCTAGCTAACAAAAAAGGACGAGCCCTTCGTTTGGTCAGATCAGTGCGATAAATCGTTTAAATCCCTTAACGACGTATTGTGCGTGGAACCAGTGTTAAAAACCCAGACCTGAAAAACAGTTTAAACTAACCACCGACGCAAGTCAGGCTGGCTGGGGTGCTGTGCTTGCTCAAGAAGAGGTAGGTAGAAACGAGTTCGCTGTGGCGTATGCTTGAGGATTGTGGAAGCCCGCGGAAAGGAACTACAGCACAACAGAACAGGAATTCCTAGCGTCATTGAGCGGAATTGAAAAATCTAGGCATTTTTCATTGGGCAGGGTGTTTGTTATTGTCACTGACCATCAGGCGTTTAAATATTGGAGGACGTTATGTGGGCGTTCCCCAAGACTAGCCAGGTGGGTGAAATGGCTCGGACAATACAACTTTGAGATACGACACTAAGCTGGGAAGGCAATTCCACATGCCGACGCGTTATCGCGGCAATGTCGGCAAATGCAGTAAGAAAGTCAAGGGAAAGATTGCGAACAATTTGAGTCGTTTGTGGCATACCTAAAAAGCCGGAAATCCCCAGAAGCGTGTCCACTTGAGAGTTTAAGGCCCCGGTATACCCAGCTCCTCTTATGGGCGAATTACATGGGGATATTTTCAGGCGGTTTTGCGTTTATTATAAGATATTTTTAAAAAGCTTTTGACAGTAATGTTTAGGTGAACGATGCGCATTATGCATCGAGCCAAATTTTTGAAAAAGCGTTTTTTTATTTTTTATAAGGGAATGAAAATTTCAACTTCCTTAAAACTTACAATTTCAAAAATCTGGCTCGACACGTAGTGCAGGATTTTCTTAAGTAAATTTTAGTGAAAAAAATTTTAAAGTCGGATACGTGGTTTTTAAAAAATCTCCTGAAAATTTAGTAAAATTTTGGCATCGGAGACCTGCTGCCGCACTTTTGCGGTGAGCAAAAAAGGAAGTCAAAGTCAGTGCAGGTCACAGAGTAACCAGAGAGAAGGTTCCTGTATGAAAGGTTGTGTTAAGTTTTGGGAGCGAAAAGGCCATCGCAATTGAAGGAGCTTTTCAGTGACAGTTGCTGATTGGCTGGAAAATTAGCCGGTCGGTGCCAGTTACTCATGGGAGTTGTCTCGACATCATAACTAAATATGAGTTTCTGTAGTTCCCGCTGTCGCAAGGGAGGGCAGAGTAGAATTGACAAAACCTCCCCTCTCATGGGGTTAGCCTAAGGACTTCAAAAAGTTAACACAAACTTCCCATAAGGAAAGACCTCAACCCTCTTTCTGGTTACTCTGTGGTGCAGGTAAACGGCGGGGAAGGAAATTGGTGAAAGGCCTTGACAAAAGCGAGCCTTGATATCGCCTCAGGCACGCCTCTAACAAACTAGGGCTGGCAACGGCTCGTCTTGGGATTTCGGCTTAAGAGTAAAGATATACAGAGAAAATATGCCTGTGTTAAGCTGTGTGACAGAAACACAAAACGCTAACTAGGGGTCAATTGAAGTGGTTCCAACGCATAAAGGGTTTTGGCAAGCCCGTTTCTCTGAGAGGGATTAGCCCCGAGTTTTGAGAAGGTCACCAAAATTTCACAAGGAAAGTGCTGATGTTCCATTCATACATATCTTTACTTAATACCGAAATTCCAAGATGAGCCGTTGCCAGCCCTATAACAAACAGAATATTTTTGTTAGGGAAGAATATTTTTCCTTTCCTGCAGCCAGCTAGCCATGAAAGAATAGCACTGAATGTATGTCGCACCTACTGGGTGTAGTTTGTTTCTTGTTAGTAAACAATACTAACGTAAACAGTGTGATTTTAAAAGTATATTTTTATAAGCGTAACTATGTTATTCTAGCAATTTTTCTATCGGTTGACTTTGGCTGAACAAGTAAATAGTACTTGTACCTTTAAATATGAATTTCAAAAAGTGTTTTCCACAGTTTTGATCAGTTTATACCTTTTACGCTGGCTCCTATTTGACTTTCCTAAATTTAATTCTTTTTCGAAGAAATCGTTTGATCTAACGAAAAGGTTTTTTTCATTGGTTGCTTAAAAATTTTGAGAGACTTCAAAATCTTTAGCGCATTGAATTTTCAAGTTTAAGTAAAAACTAGAAAGTAAAAAAGAAACTATTGGGCTGCGAAATCGTAATGATTTTCTATGTACCTTTTCTTTATTTCTTTATTACTTTATAAAAATCAATTTCAGCGCAGGCTTACGCCTGTTGATGACTCGTGAGGAAACTATGCTAGCAATTGTACAAAATAGGTAAAACCTTCTCATTCAATTCCCCGACTCTTCTCACCGAAGCGGAACTGAAGATCCTCACCAAACGGAAGATGTTTCTGCGATCGCAAAGTTGTTTGACCCCCTCGGGCTAGTTAGCCCCGTCTTCGTAGCTGCCAAGATCCTTATTCAGCAGCTAGTAGTCCCGGAGTCTCTGATTGCTGAATTTACGAATTGGATTGACTCATTGCGTCATCTACCCAGAGTTAGCATACCACGATTCCTACAATGTGATCAAGATCCCATGGAAGTTCACATATTCTGCGATGCCTCCAAAAGGGCGTATGGAACCGATGCTTACACTCGACTTCATAACAGCGAAAAACCCATTCTACTCGTTAGCAACACCGGGGTAGCACCACTCATGGAGTACTTGACAGAATTTCAACAATATCGCCACGGGGGGAGGTCCCCCAGCCCGCTGAAGGTAGGCGAGATCGTACTCGACAGGGAAGACAACGTGACCCGCCTGAATTGGAAGCTGGGGCGTATTACTGCCATACACCCGGGGCGCGATGGGAAGATTCGAGCCGTCACTCTTCAGACCTCCACCAGTATTTTGACACGATCGTTCCAGCAATTGTACCGAATGGGAGTATGGGACGCCAACGGCCCGCCTGGCACTCCCTCGACAGCTCCAGTGCCGGTACATCCCACGACGGAAGTCCTACCCCGACGACCGCCACCTGTTGTAGAACCTGGTCCAGGTTCTAGGGGGAAGGATGTTCAAACTTTGGAAAGAACGAGTCGCAGGGGAAGGACCATACGAACACCGAAGCGTTTCACCTAACCTTTTCGGTCCTTCCAATGCCACGTGCACTCAACTCTTTTCCCCTTTCCTCCAATGCCACGTGCGCTGAACTCTGTTCTCCCTCTCATCTTTTTCTCTTTAACCTGCTATCCCTTTGCTTTCGTGGTGAAGTCATGTAACCCTACGTGGCAGTTAGAGTTTGTCTAGCTTACAGCACACATCCTCAAGTGAACCGTTTTGAAGTCTACAACGTCAACCAAGTTTTGACAATACAAATTACCTTGACATAAGCCAATTAACTAGTGCCTTATTTAGATAACAACGGCTTTGCCTGAGTTTGCTTTTATTCCCACACTGACCTCGGTTTTTGCAAGTCTGCTTCACATTTGAAGTTTTTGTTTGTTCTCATTGTAAAAAAAACTCGTGTTATTGGTGGCTCCTGGTTCGTCTTTACTTGGTTGATTTGTCGGCATTCGCTTTTCTTTTTCGTGTTTTTTTCATGTCTTTTTTGTCGTGGTTTCTTTGTCTGGATTATTGGACTTAGTGTGATTCTTTGCTTTGCTTTAAAGTTTGCCTATTGTTTTTGTTTACATTGTTTTCGAAGGCAGGGAATCCAGTCTCTAAAAAGAGAAGTTCCATATCAGAGAAAAGTGTACGAGCAGTCCTTTCCTTGGGCTCTTGGCTGAAACATGGGATAGAATTAGACTGTTACTAATCCAGTTTCATTGCTCACTCTTGCGTTCTTACTCCTTAAAAAATTTCGACGTTGCTACTTCAGAATAGATTTTAGTTTGTCTCTCTTTGTCCTTTTTCTATATACTCGGTCAATATAAATATATCACTCGGTCAATGTAAATATATCGGACAGCAGTGTGAGCAGTCGTTTATTTATTAGTTTAGTTTTATTTTGGTTTGTCGGCTCAAGGCTCGGCTCGGCTCAAAAATACCGGCTGAGAAGCTCGGCTCGGCTCAAGGGTACCGGCTCAGAAGCTCAGCTCGGCTCAACGGTTTCGGCTTAGAAACACGGCTCGGCTTGGAGAGTTAATTAGCCGAGTTGAGCCGAGCTGAGCAGTTGCCAGCCCTACACAACGGTAAAGGAAACTTTCGAGCTTTTATTCTTTACCATTTTGTAACGATAATCTTTTTCATAGAGATGGAAAGAAGCGTTGAATCCTTGCTAAACGAAATCGTTCGTAACGCCCGACTGATCCAGACTTATCTAAGTTCAACGCAGGAGAATCTAGCGCCTATCCACGCCCACGGACCTACACATCACCGTGGTGGGTCGCGATTACGTGGTTTCTGGCCTAGCCGTGGTAGAAGATTTCATGCACTGGGGGATCACGCAGACAAGAGCGGCGCAAGAGCAGCCTGTTCGTGACGCTAATTCGCGAGGGCAGTGACGCCGGGAAAGGCAGAGGGCAAATGTACATATAAACCGCACATTGCAAGAGGTTATCGTTCACATTTCCCGTTCCGGAATACAACTTCCGGAACTTACAGAATTCACCTGTTGTAAGGTTTTATGTAACGCACATCAAGTCACTACCGAGAGACTTGAACCAAATTATGTTCATGACGCAGATATGAGCAATGAAAATGACCCGCTTGATGATTAACTTCATTCTGTTTGTTATTTCAACTTTTATATTAGTATTTTATTAATTGGTACTACTGTAAACAGAATTAAAACTCGTCAGTTTCTGAAAAAATGAATATCGCTTATTTTTTCTCATGTATTCGCGATGTAGGCTTGGGCCTATTGTCACATGCATAAGTTTTCTATACATAATAACCGAAAATGGTGTGAACAAGTTTCAAATGAACTTATTATTAAAGCGTAATTTAATTATTATAGGGTAACGAGATGTTACAGTAGTACTGATTGATCATTGATCATATGTTTCATAATATGATAGAAGAATATTCTAGAGTTGTCCGTGTTGGATGAACAGCCAATGCCAGACCTGTATTCGTAACGCACCTAAGTCTTGAGTCTTAATTTACGAGGCGTGGTCCATAGGCCTTCCTGCCACAAACTTTCAAGTTTCGCGCTAAGTGCACGGTTTGCTATCTGCTGACGATGGTGCGACAATGCCATTGGGGCGCGGCACAGAGTATACAGAGGGAGTAAGCCTGTATGAGGAAGCGTGAGCAGGTAAATGTTGAAAAGGAGGAGCTATTAGAAGCGGAACAAATGCATGGAGTGGAACAAACTTCTGATTGGTTGTCAGTCATAGGGTTCCCGGAAGCCGCGGCTTCGAAGCCAAAAGCCGAAAAAATCCGGCTTCGGCTTCAGCTTCGGCTTTGGCTTCTTCGGCTTTTGGCTTCGGAAGCCAGACTTTTTGGCTTCGGCTTTGGCTTTGTTTTTAAACTGCATGGGCATGAAACCTTTCGTTATTGGCCAAAGCTCGTTGTGGGCGTGGCTACTTAAAATGCCGAGCGAGGGGAACGAACATTTCAGATCACTTGTGTTTGTTTACAATGGAAGAGGGAAGGGATAAGTTCAGAAGGGGTGTGGCCTTTCCAGCAAAATGACAGAAAGCCGGCTTCGAAGCCAGCTTCGTAGCTTTCGGCTTTCTGGCTTTTCATCGCCTGGGGGCGGCTTTAAAGCCGAGGAGAACTCAAGCTCAAAGCCGGCTTCGAAGCTGGCTTCGCAAAAGCCGGCTTCCGGGAACCCTAGTCAGTCACGTGGTCAGTCGAAGTCCTTCAAGATTGTTATCGCTCTTGTAACACATCGATTATTAACAAAGTGAATTTTAATACTGATCCCATGAAACAATTACCGATTCGAAAAGCAGCATTTGCTTACTAATTACTACACGTAGTTACATTCGAAGAGACGTTTTTTCTAGTCATCTTTTGTTTATAAGTCGAATCTCATTTTCAATATAAGGTATTATGATAAACATAAGTGAAGATATCGATACAAAAGCATAGGTATCGATATCCATTTGAACCTCACTCTTCAAGTTTCCCGCTGTGAGAAAGTCGTTGGCCGAGCATTTATGTCCAGCCTCCTGCTCTCAGGGGACTAGCCTGCGGCTTCGAAAAGTGGTCACAGAAGTTCCATAAGGGAGTCTCCATGTTCCCTCTGTATACTCTGTGGGGTGCGGAGAAAATAGTAAACAAACAGTAGTGCCACCTATTATCAGCTTTCAGCTTTCTCATTTCGGCTATCAGCTTCTTTCAGCTTTCTCATTTCGGCTATCAGCTTTCGATGCACGACGTTGTCAAATGCCCCCTTGATATCGAGCAAAAGAGCTGTGTGTACCTTACCTCTATCGATGCTATCCAGCACGGAGTTAGTGAGCTCAGCAAGTGCGTCAGTTGTGCCTCTCCTTGGTCTGAATCCTCATTATATTTCCGACAGTTTGTTGCCATCTTCTAAGAAAGCTTGTAGTCTTGAGGCTACAGCTTTTTCAAGTATCTTGCCAAGAACCGGTAAGAGGGCGATTGGTCGGAAACTTTTTAGCGAGCTGTAGTCCTTCTTGCCCTGTTTCGGTAGAGGAAGTACTTTCGCTGCCTTCCACGCTGTGGGATGATGACCTCGGATGAAGGACGCGTTGAAGATTTTGACCACAGTTGGGGCTATGGCCGGCCAAATTGCTTTCAGCACGATCGCTTGAATGCCGTCCATTCCTGCAGCTTTTTTCAGATGTAAGCCGTTCAGAATGTTGGAAATTTCCTGTACAGTTAAGTTTGTGGAAAGCTTCTCAAAGTAGAAGGTCTCTATTGCGTACATTGCGTATATCAGTTTAGTATGCTGTTAGTTTGATGAAAAGTTTTCTGATCAAGTCAATTAGTACGCGTCGCACATAAGATAACACATGAGAAATAAATCAAATAGCGAAAACTGTATGCAATAGAGATGTAAGCAATAAAAGACTATAGCTTGAGATGCTTTCATCTACGAAATGGGAGATTCTTACAAAAATGCTTTTAGGTTATTCTCGATGATAAACTGATAGTATATAGTTGCATTTTATACTGATGACATGTCCGGAATGTTTTTCGCACACCTTTATTGGGTCGCTCGAAATTCCTTATCGAGACGTGCGATTTCGTTTCATTGTGAATTACCGCCCCTGAAATACGCTGTAATTTCTTGAGCTTTAATGTATCTTGGTTGCTAATGCACATCGGTTTATGCGTATTTTGACAAAATTAAGTTTCTCCAGAAGCCGGGATCGTAATTTTGTACAATCATTACAAAAGATGAGTGTAGCGAGCCGTCGGGTAGACTACACCTGTCTCTGCAACTTAGCCGGACTAACCCTGCTTGCTTCGGCTTGTGAAAAATCTGTACTTCGAGCTGTCCCACTTTCTTTTTTCTGAGACCAAGTTGGATAGCGTTACAGTTCAGGCCCGTCGCTAAGTGGGGGCGACGCCCCCCTGGCAAAAAGTTGGCCCCCCCTGACAGAATTGGCAAACGTGAGTCCGGAGCTCTAGCTCAAACTCAAAGCCAGACCTTGAATGGCGTAACGCAAGCTCAGACTCAAGCCCTAGCTGAAGCCGAGCGGCAGAGCGGTCCGAAACTCAAGCCCAAGCCCAGGGGCAAGTAATGGAAGTTCAGCACTGCATGAAACCCAGCCAGAAACCGTGTTACGGACACTGTTACGAGCACATATTAGGAGCACCTCCTTTTTTTGGTTGCTCCGCTCCTGCTCCGCTCCGGCAATATTTGCCTGCTCCAGCTCCGCACCGCGCTCCGCTCCAGATGCTCCGGCATATCATATTATTTATTAGTGAACAGAAATAAACAGCACGATCTTCTCAACGAACTTTCTTGCGAAAAATATTTTAGTCTCTATTTACTATATAAAGCAGGATTGTGTACAGTAAGTCGTCTTTCATACAAACGCAATGATTGTCAAAAATTATTGTTAAGGCTACGGTATACACAAACGCCTTATGGAAGAATAACATAGGGAATTGGTTCAGGTGATATCTCAGAAATACGTCCATATTTATACGAACAATATTGACAGCAATGTTAGCAACACTAATATCTAGTACACCTGGAACACACTTTTTTTTAAAAAATGAAATGTGTCAATGTGAATCATGTGAAAATTTTGCAACCTTTTTAAATAAACGATTAAACGAAAATCGGGCCTCGAGCTACACTAGTATTTTATTTTTCTGAATTTTGCTGCAAAGAAAACTGAAATCGGACAATTATTTTTCAAGGAAACATGTGAAAACTTCTTTAAGAAATATAAGATTTCAGCCCTCCGTACTGTAATGCCACAGACGTTTTCTTGAAAACTACGTGTCCAATTTCAGATTCATTCGCAGCAATTCAGGCAATAAATACTTATTGCCCGATTTTCGTTTTTTTCGTTTATTTAAAAAGTTGAAAACTTTAAGAGACATTGCAAATTCAATTTGAGCTCTTTTGAAAAAGTGCGCTGCACGTGCACTAGATACTAGTGTTGCTAACATTGCTGTCACAATTGTTCTTTGAAATATGGACGTATTTCCAAGATATTACCTGAACCAATTCCCCATGTAATTTTTCCATAAGGCGACTGTGTATACGGTGGCCTTAGGGCTGAAAAAATAAGCGCACCCAGGGTGGTAGGGTGTCTTAACCCCACTACCACCCAATTTTTTCCGTAGCGACGAAATGTCCAAAAAAATTCAAATTAACCCCTAACCTTCCAGGACTTCTTCGAACCGAAATCCTGGATACGGCGATGATTTTGAGTACTTTTTAAATTTATCAAAGATAGAATTACCTTTAAATATTACATTAAGGCCGGAGCAAGGGAAATTTCGCTGCTCCGGCTCAGCTCCTGCTCCGGGCAAAAACCCCTTGCTCCACTGCTCCGAGCTCCAGCTCCGCTCCGAAACTCTGGTTACGAGCCTTGCCTCGAGCCGTATATATATTAACAGCAAACTCATAATAATTGTATTTAGACACACTCCGTTCCTTAAAATCCGACATTTTCTTGGCCCCCCCCCCTACGACCCCATCCTGGAGACGGGCCTGTTACAGTTGTCTTCGCGCGGGGCTACTGTTGCTTTGCGAACTGTATGCGGTTGACGAGCATTGGACTTGTACAGGGCTCCGGTAAAGATAGTGCCGAGTGCTACGAATACGGCGGTTTGCTTGGGCCATTCTTCTGCAACTAACGACCGATACACTTTAAAAGAATATGCACTCTGTTGTCACACACAACACATTCGTCGTCCGTTTTTTTTAAACCCTTTTCGAGACAAGTTTCATGTAAGACGCGGCGTCCCTACGAGCCCATCGCGGCGTACCAGCGCGTCGTGGCGCACAGTTAGGGAAACCCTGCTCTAAAGGCTTAATACGTTTTGTGCTAAAGGACCTTCTCATAACCGGAGCCCGAATGAAAGTCCTTCGGGTGCCAGATTCAGCCCATGGGCCGCCCGTTGGATATCCCTGGAGTAAAACTTCACTTGGTGAATTATCATGCGGTTAAAATGCGTCGTTTGCTTAGGCAGCTTTCACATACATACAGTATTGTTGTATAGTAATCACATTTCACTTTACTGCTGGCTTCGGTCACTTTTTACCTTTATTTACTAGCCATGCCGAAGTTTTTGGTTTTCCAAGCCTATCCCGTGTCTTGCACGCAGGTTATCCCGTTTTCTTCCTGGTACACACTCCACACTTGTGAATAACAAGGAAATTGATACAATTCTTGTATAATGATACAATGGAAACTGCGTCAAAGAATGAAAAAAAATCTAGTTTAACACTGTTTCGTAGTGAATAAAACACTTTGGTCTCAAGCACACAGAAAGCATTAAAATCATTGAACAGAAGTTATTCTGGCGGGCGGTAAGTAGTGTTCGCTTGACCGAGAGAGCAGACAGAAGGCCAATGGGTATTTCTAACAGCGTCATTGCAGGTTAGGAGTAGCTAAGTTAAACTGTCCTTTAAAGTTGTACGCTGCCTTACAAACTACATGGCAATTCTTTATTTTTTCCGCACCATTAAAAAAAAAAGAACTGACCTTCCTTTTTCAGCACACCAAAGGGAAACAGAAGTGCCAAGTTCATGAAATGTGGTAGACAATTATAATGGACAAAGAGTTAGGAGTAAGAGAATAAGAGTAACAGAATGGGGAACTTTACGAAAAAATTAACGACTAGATGAGCACGTAAGCGAGAAACACTAAACGGGGTTTGTCGTAACGAGTAGTCGAAATGTTCGAAACCAAATGATACGTAGCTAACCGTCAGCTGCCGGACAGTTTCAGTTTACCACCAAGGCGTACAAGTTGGCAAAGTTAACTCTGGCCGCCGAGTGGCTGGGGCATACGACTCATCGACTGTTGTAGCGGCGGTGGCGCAGGTCGACTAGCCACAGGCATAGGATTCATGGGTGTCGAATTCCAAACCATGCTTCCCGTCATAGTTGAAGGCCGCGGTAAGGGTCGTATCAAGTACAGTTTTTCCCCCTTTTCGCTGGTAAAGATGGGCGACCTTTGGTAATGATCAACGAGTTGGTCCATGGAATGGAAACGGCGCTGTCCTATGCAATATAATACTCCTTCCACGTGAACTTTAAAGTGCTTATTGCGACCAGGAGCTTTCAATGAGACCGAATAAGCGCCAACCTGAAACATTATAGGTAACGGGGAAAAAAATTAGCTTGCACTGCAGATATCGCTAAAAAATGCACAACGGTATTTTACATTTGTTTCGCTGATTCGGACAAGGAAATCACCGTCTTGTCCATACTGGTTGAGTAAATTATCGCATTCCGCTCGAGTAATATTACCGTAGAACCACAATTTGCCATGCAAATGACTGTGATCTGCGCTGGCCATTTTCGGATGCTGCTCCAAACTAAGTGAATCCAAACTACGAAGTAACGAGGGATCGGTAGGATGACCGGGAGCGTTCGTTGTCAAACCAGTAGGTCCGGGCATAGAACGATCCATAGGTACATCTCTTAAAGCACCTGCTAACATGTGCTGGCTGCTCTGACTAATTCCTCGACTGCGAAACGGCTCTGTTAAGAAGTCACTGATCTCCTGCAGAGTCAAGAAAGTTACCCCTACTGACAAAATGTCACTATGTCACGATACCTGTAAGTAGTTCTTAGGAACCAGGCCGATATGTCCCATAGCATTCCGGGCACGATACCAATCTGGATCAGCGGGCGGCCGATCAAGGATCTCCAATCTTTCACCTTTCTGAAAACTTAATTCTTCTTGGTTTTGGGCTGCGAAAGGATAGAGGGCAACAACCACATCTAGCACATTCTCCGCAGGAGCATACATATGGGATGCATCTTCTCCACCTACTGCGCCCATATTATCCGATAATGAGGGAGGGCCAGCATTGAAAACGGCTTCGGATTCTTGCATCGTATAATTGGAAGGAAACCAACCAACCTGTTAATTACAAATTAATTGGATGGTCATTGGATACAAAAGCAATGAGTGTAATTTCATGCATGTCAGACAGTACTATTAAAAAAAAGAACATGTCATTAAGTGTATTAAAGAGCTTCCTCAGGCTTAAATACTTTCATTGGGCTTTGAAAGATCTTGGAACCCACTTAAATCGCTAGCTACTTAAAAGACATATGGTGACTTCGAATGACTGCTTCAACAATTTTCTAAATATGATTATTTGAAGACATAGGTTTCGAAACGGCGTACTGGGGTATAAAGAAATTTCATAAAACAAGGAGGAATGGTTTTGAATGAAGTGTGTTTTGTTACACGTTGTAGGGTTTACGATGTAAAGAGCGGAACAAAGGGAAAAAAACAGTTGTAAAAGATGAGGGGGCAACAAACGTGGCTCAAGCCAATTCCCCAGAATAACAAATATTTTTTTTTAATAATACTTGCGAAGGGCAAAATGTTCCGATGTTGGTATCCTATTCTGTAATGATCACCGTTTAGGTCATATACGGTAGAATTCCGATTTAAAAACTTTCGGTTATGTCAACAGCTCTGGATAACTTTCGTCTCCCCAAAGGATGTTTTTTTTTTAATTTATTTCTCCTTAACTGTTTTCTGCTTATCCGCTTGGTCGATTTTACTGTATGGGTACCTTCCAAATACTTACTATGCAAGATGCCAAAGAGATATCACAGCTCTTCCCTCGATTTTAAAAACCTAAAAATGCATTTGCTTTTAATGTTAAATCCTGTACCTGTCCATTGTACTGGCCTCTCCACCATCCATCGTTGCTTTTCTCTAGAATCATAACGCGCGTTCCTTTGTTAAGGGATAGTTCATCCAATTGCTGAGCTTGATAGTTATAACGCACTAAAGCATATCCTAAGCCTTGACCTTCTGCTACAGGTTGAGCCGGTGGTAGCTGAGGTAATGGCTGAACAGGCTCTCGGCGCGAACTGAGAGGAGATTCCGATTCGGGAGAGCCACCAGAGTTGGGAAGGGTTTTACTGGTGAAACTCGAGCCTTTTTTTACTTTCTTTTTTATACTGTAAATAGGGTATAAGTTATTAAGTTTTTTTTCATAGGACAAGTCACACAAACGTGCTCCATTACCTGTCAAAAATTGAAGGTTTTTCGCGTTTAACATAGTTTGATGGTACAAAACCTGACTGGCCACGAGTGTTTTGAACGCGCCACCAATGTTTCGAGTCATCAAGAACCAAAAGCCTCTCATGTTTTCGTAAACCTAACTCTTGTGGGCCTTGAGCTATGTAATCGTATTTGGCTACAACGTAGCATTCTTCCCCAGATTTGCCTAATAAACACAAGGTAAATAAGACTTAAGCATTACATACGCGAAAAGCTTACCCATTTTCAAACTGGACATACTGCATGAAGGAGGTGAGATATGAACCCGACTTCTCTTTCCTGCCAAGAAGCCAAATGAATCAAGCTCGCACTTACAACACTACTAGTAATCCAATCGGAACTAAATTCCTCACTCAAGGATAAAGAGTAGCAATTTCTAGTATCCCAAGATGACAAAATTTAACCTATAGAAGAAACACTGGTTATTAGTTCCGCGTTTGAAATCCAAACAATTTGTTGTCAGGGGTGCAGATAGGCACGATGGTGAACATATAGTAATAAACGCAGCGCGAGTTCTACTAATGAAGTATAAGCTTAACTTTAGAGAATACTTACACCATATACTAGAATAGTTCACTCCATGGCTAATGTTTAGCTACGAAATGCCGAAAACTTCTATGTATATTTGCACCAATTCACCAACAAAACCCTGAAGAGGCGATCGCCTAAAGACCCACTGTTGCCAACCCTCTCAAAACAGAAAATAGTGTTTTGTTATAAGCTTCTTTAACTTTATTTATGTTAACATACCGATGACATCAAAATTATTACTGGTAATATTTCCTCCCTCGAGTTCTAACTTTCATGTGTGACAACGCAGCAAAAGTAATCATGTGATCTACATCAGGTGATCTAGCACTGGTTTAGTCGTGTAAATAAACTGAAGGTATATTCGCGAGATCGTTATACAGCCCTCGAAATGATAAAGTTCACTTTGCAGAAGTTCCCAGTGATTTTATTGTCATGTTGTTTTATCTTTGGACAAGGTATTCGCATAATAGAAACCCATACAGTCTTGTTAGCAATGTCATTATACATTTTTTAAATTTACAGCCCGTTGCGCAGGAGAACTTACTATAGTTCACAGTCCCCAAGCTGTCAAGTTCTCTGGAACCGACGGACTGAAAGCCAGTGACTTAGCGGATATTTTTTCTGCTTGCATGGGTTATACAGTACACAAAGTAAAAAAAAAAGTTTGCCGTTTTCCCAGCAAATTTCGTCTTATCTTTTCCCTGTCGTAGGAAGTGAGATGGGACGCCATGTCTGTTGCAAACCCATTCCACTATCCTAAAGCAGTGGTTGTCATTGCTATTGACGGTATCAGCACAATAAAAATTAATGGACATGTTTATCCGTTGAAAGTGAATGCCGACTTGGAACATATCAGGGAAACTGTTATGACACGGACCCAGGCACGAGATTCGTCTGGCAGTGGTCTTCTTGTCAGCATGGACCTAGATTCGAGTGATGCGCTGGTAACTTGACTGTTTTGTTGTAAAGATGGGCAGTTTCTTACCTCGTTTTACTAAATAGTTGACCGAGTACCCACAGTTCTTGGAAGGTGTGTCGACCAAACTTGGATACGACGGGGATAAACTGAACCTTAACCGACCGGGTGATGTTACTTTCTTGCGTGAAATTCAGCTGCTGAAGGGAGTTTTGGAGAAGGTATTTAAATATCTTAAGAT
This sequence comes from Triops cancriformis, assembly GCA_020615345.1. Lineage (NCBI taxonomy): Eukaryota > Metazoa > Arthropoda > Branchiopoda > Notostraca > Triopsidae > Triops > Triops cancriformis. The sequence goes on from JAHZNP010001045.1 coordinate 22,697, forward strand.
ATTTTACGATTTCAGTATTCCGTTCTTCCCAAGATGGCAACCTATGGTCCGGGGACTCAAGGCTCCGTTTTGTGGTTCCGTGTTAAGGGTATCCAGGACTTAACTAACATGTACGGTCCTAAGTCAGACGCAGTCGTAGAGGGCCAAAAATTGGTCCGAAATGTTGTCGAACAAGGAGTACTACCTTCCTTAGAAAAGATTTTTGGCGATCGCTTTATTTTGGCTCTCATCACCAATGACGAGTCTCATGTTCGTCGTGCACGTAATTTACAAGGTTTTACGGAAGAAAGCCGGAATTCAATGGACTATGAAAAACTTAACGTCTCTAAACAATACGGACAGGATTACGCTGTGATTTTCAACATCTTGTTGTGGTCTAACGTGTTCATTTTTGCTTCTCTTATTGCTATTTCAGGTATGTACTTCTACTGTTTAGCTTTCTGTGACATTAACGTTATTTTATTTCTTAGTGTTCATTTGCACCATGGATCCAGGCCGGGACTCTATTGTCTACCGCATGACTACACAGCGCGGGATGAAGAAGGAAAACTAAGACAAAATCGTGGCTGTTATTGATGTCGCATTCGATATCTTTGTACACGCTTTTTCCTAGACATTCCAGTCGCATGTTTTATTAGCATGCAAATTTAGTTGTATGTCAGTATGCTTGAGTCATTTTTGTGAATAGCAGTAAATAAATTCCGTTTTGCCTCTCGTGAACTAACGGAGTACGATATAATTGCACAATTGTCTAGCTAGATAACCTTCCTTTGCGCTTGGTTATTCAAAAGAGTTCGAACAATTTATGTTAAGCTCAAGTGAGACACCGACCACGAAGTTAAAACATAAAAGCGTATATAACAACTATACGCATGTCAAATGAGCTTAACGATTTTAACTTTAAATTAAGTCAGCTTATTTGCTTTTGATTTGGAATACAAAACCGCTTTATTACGTGACACTTCAGATACCTCAACTGGTTCGAGTTGATCTAAAAGATCTGTTAATCAGCGTATATCAACGTCGTGAAATTAACTGAAGTCAGAATCATCAAGTGACGTTTGAAGTCACAACGAAACCTATTTTTTTTCATTTTATAGACTCAGATTGTGTTTAAATCAGAAAATGAATTGGACGTGAATTGTCTCTCAAAATCTTGTTTTGAAAAAGTTGTCATTATCTCAGAAATGATAGTTTCGCAGGAGGAATATGTTTGGGAATCGGGGTCCTGATCGAAAAGGAAGTACTGAATTGTATTTTATTTTGCGTTCTTGTTATGCGGCGAATTCGCGTAGATGAAGACCTCTCATATGGAGCGATTATCCTGTGAACTTTTTACTACACGAGTGAAGAACGAAAACTAAAATTTTCCTGGATAACCAAGTGGGTTTATGTAGATCATAAGAAAAGAGAAAAAATGTCCAGTGTAAAACGACTTTACTAAGTTTACTTTGCTTTTTGTGCATAACTCTTTTTCTTATCACAATAAGGTAAAACAAGAGTACATGCAAATCACATCGACGGTCAGACGACTACTGACGCAGGTTCGAACTGACAAACCACAGGAAAGCATGTGCCGACTTCGGGTCCACCTAATCGTTGCGCTAACCATCTGTTTTTTATTACTGCGACCTATAGCGACAGTAATAACATTCCAATAAATATGAATATTTAAAAGAGCTTTCGACACTGCAAAACTTTCCAACTTGGGCAAAAGGGATAATTTGCCAGTTACATGGCCTTGAGTGTTCGTAACAAACAAACCGCCTTACTTTCAGGACATCGCAAGTAAACCGCGCGTGCAAATTCGTATGGATGGTCCTTCCCATTCCTTCTAAGACAATTAGGTCCACCTGGTGCTCGGCTAAGGCCTCGGCTAAACACGAACTTATGCGTCTATCAAGTTAGAATAACTGTTATCAATCAAGTAAGAACTGAAAGTAACGGTAGGAATTCAACCTTCAAACACGAAAGAAAGTCAACCTTACCCAAGATCCAAACAAGGCGATGCTTGACCCGAGTTGACGACTACGACACACCCATTCCTTCGCATCTGGGCGAAACCCGGCCAAGCGTCTTCCAAGATTGTATCTTGCAACAACGCGTCAAGCTCCAGGGCTGTAACATCGTTTAACGCCGGCTCAGCATTGGCACACAGAAGCACCTCAAAATTACAGACAAGAAATGTAAGATGTAGAAAAAATAATGGTCTGGGAATCACTTTGACTTAAGTCATCTATTCACATTCTGAAAGGGAAACGTTACTCAACATACATAAGTGTCGATTTTACGCTTAGTCATGTTACTGTACAAAACTTTATACTTTACATTATAACTCCAGTATCTCGTCCCCAACTTTCTAACATTTCTGCTCACTGGTGAAAAATGAAAAAGCGAGGTAAATCCCCTCTCCTTCACTTATCTTAATTCATCTTCATATTTTCACGTGATCACAATTTCTGTCTCTGTCATTGTGTTCCGTTCTACCTGCATCTTTAAGGACAAAAGTGAAAACGGACATGGACCAGTGCATGTTAACTTGCTCTTTTGCTCAGGTAAGAATGAAATCGAAAACTTGGGCTACGCTTAACCGTGCGCTCGGTGAAGAACACGAAAGTTTTAAAAGCCCCGAGGATCTGCCACAAGATTACTACGTGAAGAGCTAACCAATAAGTTCAACTCGAAGATCGACATTGTTATCAAAACTTGTGGGCAAGGCCAAGCCCTTGACCTCTATACGAGTCGAGCCCCAATCCTTGCGTCGTGAAACACAATTTGCAAATCAAACAGGGCGGAGTCTGATCTTGAGTCGGCGACTGCTTGACTTTATATTTGGTACAAGCCCACTATCAAAAACTTGGTTAATACTTGTTGCGCACTTTCTTTTCTGTGTACCAGGGCTTTAGGTGCTCTCCCTCCACCAACTCCAGAAGAAAATCAGTCACTGAGAGCAAGGGATCCTGGACACAACAACCCTTGTTCGCACCGATCGGATTTAGTTGCCAAACGCACGTAACCACATTGTTTTTCTCTTCTATTTTTTATTATCACTATTATTATTTTTAATTCCCACAGGAAAAAATTTAACGATGTCCGGACTTTTCCAGTCGTAGGCTTCCCGGTGAAATAAGTGCATAGTTTGTTCTCAACTAATAACCACGTCTTGTGTAAGGTGTTCATATTTGCACACCACTGATCTACTGTACCATGTGCTGGGACTATCCGGAGAATAATTCCTTACGCATAACATACAAACGCATGTGAGTCAACTCCCAGTCTTAAGCGATGAAATAATAACTTAAACGCCTAGTGTAGTTTAGTGTATATATAGTGACGATCATGCATCTACTCCTACTGTTCAGTTTTGGCGTCCTCTTTATCTCATGGGTCAACGCATTATCGCCACAAGGTATGTTAATTTATTAATTAATGCATGGATACATCATCGTACTAGTAATGTACAAAGAATTAACGGGTTATATCGTTCCAGTCGGTATTTAGTACTGCATGTGCAAGTGTTGCGTACGCACATGGACGGACATTTCTAAGGACTAGGCAAAGCAACGTTTGTGTGCGCTGAGGCGCACTTGATACCAGGCATTGTAAAAAGTGAAAGGGCAATACTAAAGCAAGGTGGTCATAACACTGGCTGTTTACCTATTTTCTATTTATTCTTACTGGTGAATATACCACTGAAAGTCAAAAAGGGTCGTATTAAGGACTGGGATAGTTGAACCTAATAAGAAAATATGTTGTAGGGGTAAGGTCATACACTGATGTAGTAAACAGTAGAATGAACATTAAAGTGTGCGTACAAGGAGATGCAAGAAAGCGAAAGTCCCTGCCACACCACCTCCCGACTATACAGGTATAGACGAGAACCCCCTCCCCCCCCCTCCCAAAACATTTGCATCAGAATCTACCCTTTCGAACAAAGCAAGGACTTCCAACAACCTGAAACAACTTTCACTTTTCAAGATAAAGAAGGGTCGTGAATTTGAGGGCAACTTCAACAAACGATGTCACGGAGTTTAGAAAATAGAAAACACGGCAAAATACGTGAACGTAAACGAACCAAATATGTGGGCAACATAACCCAGTGAGTCAAATGCATTATTTGACTTACTGGGTTACTCAATTCTTCTAGTTCTTCAATAACACTGGGTTATCTTTCAAAATATGAATATCACAGCGCTTTATAAAACAAGATATTTTGAAGAAGAGAAGTAAAACAGTACTATTAAATGGGTTACTATTAAAAAGTATTACTAAACGAAAGACGGAAGAAAGTGACTTGCCAATACAAGCGGCATTGAGCCTAGCTCACGCCCGATGAAGTTTTTTTATGGGTTAATAGTTATTAAACAATCGTTGTAGTCAACAACCAATTTTTGCGACGCTGAATAATTGTTAATACTTGTGTTTTATTATTAAATGCATTAATCATACAAATATACTGTTATAAAATTTTATAACGACTAAGGCGTTAGAATAGTTACTGATTTTTACGTTTGATTCGTTTCTTTCTTGTAAACTTGCAGTCGCCTCTCTAGTTACAGCATGGTCACCCTTAGTATGGATGCACTCTGAGGAAACGTTCTTCCCAAGTGGTGTCGATTACTTCCTTGAAGGCGTTTCTCTACTAGACGAGAGAGGAACTTTGGTTCAACCGTACCCTACGACCAGAACATTGGCTGGGAGCGAACCATCCCGTGAATGGCACTTGCAGACACGAGAAACCTTGGGTTTGTTCCTGCTTATTTTTTATTTATTTATTTAACTTAGAAGTAATTTTTATTTCTTGTTCCCTGTCCAAGTCTCTAGTCCTATAATAGACATTTCCATTTTATTTTAAAGCTTGCCCGGCCTGTTTGGGCCCACCCATATTTGGGGGACAAAGGGTTGAAACAGGCAACGTGCCTGTCTACGCAGTAGTCCGCGAGTACCAAGATGCTCACCAAACAGTGGACGTGGCCTACCACACGTTTTATCCTTATAATCGAGGTAAAGATGTTTGTGTCGGCATTCGAAGGGGTCGGAGGGGGCGTGGAGGTAACAACACGTCTGGATCATCCAGAAATGCCAGTAACTGCATTGGGACGTGGAGTTCCTTTGGTAATCATGTTGGTGATTGGGAACATGCAAGCCTGCGCTTCCAAGTACGGCCGAATTTTTCAGAATTATATAAATTAACTACTGAACCTAAATAACTAAGGTTGCATAATAAATGCTTCGGGATCTGTCTTCTATCGATAAGCTAACCCAAGCAAACGGCCACGTGCTAGCTACACGGCTTTTGCGTAAGCAGTGTCACACGACATCTTCGCGAACCCTCCGGCAAGCACAACAGGGCTCTCGCAATGAAAACTTTCACTCTTGGTCAAGTACCGTCTCAATAGTACTGAACAGCAGGGCCGTACCCAGGATTTTGATTTTTAATTTTTTTTGGGGGGGTGGGGGGGGGGTAGTATGCAATTTTTTTGAACATTTGGGCATTCTCCATGCTCG
>JAHZNP010001046.1:0-28151 GCA_020615345.1 Triops cancriformis
AGAACAGTATATACGGAGGTAGCGAGGTCACGGACAGGGTGAATAACCAGTAAAGCCGTTCTAAGGAATATTGTTCACTTAAACAAACTAACACCAAAAGATAAGCTGCGCGATAAAGGCACCCAAGATCGTAGTCTTGGCACGAGGAGCTTCCGCCTCCTTCTACTAGGCCTGTTAACAATATGTATCGCGCGGCTGATGGTCCGTTACACAAACAGATAATTTCACTGTTACAACTGTTAAGTTACTTGAAAACTTATGGACAGTAAAGTTTTCGGCGATAATATCTGAAATCCGACAGTAAAGTACTTCCGAAAAATGTGACAGTTAATTTGTAATCGCTCGAGAAGTTTCACTGTTTTTTTCCTTCAAATTTCGTATGTTGAAGGTTTCGCTATTTCCGATTCACCGCAGTAATAAGTAAAAAAAATTCTGTGCAAGTTTTTTTCAGAAATTTGCGATAGTATTTGTGAAATCGTTCCAGCATGCGTTTGGCTATTACGGACGCGTGCGTAGTGGTACAGCCTGGTGTTTAAATACATTCTGACAACAAGATTAGCAAAGTCACCCATACTTGTCCCGTCCTGATAACTGATTATCATGCTCGATACGGGCTTTAAATATATCCTCCTTTTCTTCGTAATTAACCTCCTTCTCATACGCAATTAACGATAAGCTCTTTACTGTAAAAAAGTCACCCACTTTTTGGTAGAAAAGGACCCCAGAAAGTGTGGGATACGGAATGGGGCTTCTTTGGCCCCAAAAACTGGAGGTCGGTCCCTCGCCCCGGAAAAAGGTACATACATCCCCAAATACTGGTACACCGGACTAACTAAAAACTGGTACTAATGTCCCCTAAAAATTTGTGATTTTTGTCTCCTTAAGATGGGAAGTACCGAGCCAATGTTTAGCAATGGAGCCACTAAAGATTGATGATTACTGTCATCTTAATTATGGGTAGTAGGGGCCAAATTTTAGCATTTAAACCATCCTTCTTACAGTGAAGAAGACCAAACTTTGGTAGACGATCTCCATTTACTGACTGTTTTCGGCCCTAATACTTGGCAATTCGATCACCTAATAAATTATTCAAACAGCTTCAAAATTAGTTGGTGAACACCCTTAGTATAGTTCATCTGTGAAAACTGGAAGTAAGCGCACATCACTTTTTACTTTCAAGCTTCTGTATTTCGGTAATACGCTAATCATATCTTGTAATGTCAAGTGTTGCATAGATTTCTTGGTTACACAAATCAAATACGTAAGTGAAAAAAAAACATGGGCATGTTATTTAAGCCGATACATATTATAACATGCAATTTGACAATTCACAGAAAATTTCACGTTCATTCAAAGTTCAATTCACAGGTTTCAGTTTCTTCAGTCTTCCATTTGCAGTTCCGCCAATTTAATACATGTGCCAGTCTTAAACACGTCGTCTACGAGCCGTATACAAAATCAATCAATCGTACGTCTGTCTAACGTCACTATTCCTTTTCAACTAACTAAAACATCGGTGGTCAGGAACATGCAAAAAGCGTACAAGGTCACTAGTCACATGCCTCGAGCGTATGGTCAAGCCGAGGTCGCATAGAGTCACTGTTTGTTTTTAAGTAATGAATACTGGATTTTACAAAAAGTCCCCAAATTCGGGAAGTTTTCCCAATAATTAAAGAAATAATCCCCCAAAACTAGGGGTAATTGCCAAATTTGAATACTTGCTGCTAGTTTTGGGGGAGTGAATGCCCATATTGTCGGAGGTGCACACCATCTTTTGGCAGAGGTGTGTATGAAAGTCTCTAGAAACTTCTTCACACAGAATAAAACTACGGCATTCTACTCATGAAAACGATTTCAGGTCCAACAATCTTTTTGCAACAAAGCTTTCAACATAAAAAAATATGTCTTCAGCAAAAAGGCTAAAGCAATCAGTATCAGAATATTCAAGATACTCGTAGTCCGGCTGTTCTTCAAGATTAGCCAATGCAGCGAATCTCTGCGCGCAGCGGATTACAAATAATAAGCCCTGCTTTTCTACTCCTTTGCGCAGTTTTTCAGCTAATAGAGAAAATAAACTTGAAGCTTGAAGGGTTCTTTTGGAGTGCAGTTTCCACTTTGAATACATTTAATTTCATTGCGAATTAAAAGTTTAAAGTAGGTGGAATAGAACTGCCTTGCAGGTGGGTTGTCATTAAAACCCCCTTTTCTACGGATTATTCCAGAAAATATTTCGAAATGATCTTGGTTCAAGGTAGGGCTGGCAAACCGAGCCGCTCAAGCCGAGCCGATTTCGGCTCGGCTCGATGGACCGGCTCACAGGCTCGGCTCGGCTTGGACGACCGGCTCACAGGCTCGGCTCGGTTCACGCCAACCCAACTAACAGATACGCTCGTTGAACCAACTTGACTGGCTTGAACCCGACTTAGTGTCGCGATTAGTAAAAGAAGAGAAATGAGGTGAAAGAAGAGAAGGGAGGTGAAAGAAATTAAGGGATTAAGAGAAAGCAGGTGCAGTTGCACAGCTCTGGTATGAGAAAACGCTGAATACTAACGCTATTTCATGCTTTCGAAGGCCCATAAAAGCCGCATACTACATGCCGCATACAGCTGCTCGGTTTCATTACAAAATGAACCATCAGAACTACAAGGTCTCTCTGCCAAAAAATTGACCTATGCTTTTAAAGTCTGCTTCGAATACTTTTGTTATTCTTCCTTTGTTATTCTTAGGTGGCTTATATTTTTGAAAGAATATATTAAATTTATGCATTTATCGAAGGAGACAAAATTTGCTGGCTCTCTAGTGTAAAGTGGTTAATTTTATGTGACATGGCTAAGCTAAATACACTTAGTGTACGAAAATTTTCTTTAAAAAAATAAAAATAAATGTTGAAAGTAAAATAAAAAAGACTCGTTTTTTTATAATAAACGAGTAACCAACCTAATCAGACATCAACTGATTAGGTTGGCTTTTGCTTATTTTACCCTCATTTTTTAATATTGTATATTATATTTTTCCGCACTGGAAATTATTAATATTATTATTTATAATAATAGTAATAATTAATATATTAATAATAATATTAATAATTAATTAATAATATTAATATTATTAATATTTGCGCATCTATGCCTTGAACTTCAAGGCATAGGTGCGCAAATATTCCATCCTACCACTTTCTATCAGTAGTCATAAAGGCCTCGTACACTTTGCATACAAATTAAAGAAACTGGCTGTTTGTCGTGTGAATCGCAAATATCCAGCTTTTCATTTCAGCTCTCTGTTTCTTTAAAGCGGGAAAAAATTGCAACCGCATTTTTTACATTAATGCTCCTTTAAATGAAGGAGCATTAGGAAAATGACTATCTAAGACATCAGAAAGATCGTTAATCGCCAAAAGTAACAACTCAATGTGGGCCGAATCAGCAAAGTCATCAATACCATTAACCCGACAATGCTCTAAACTTTTCGCTAAATAGGTGCTAAAAAGCCGTGCGGCTAATTTCACTTTCATTTTCTGCTTTTGAAAATTGACGCGCGTCCGCTCTTTACACGTAATCAGCGGATTTCGGGTGAGTCACAACGCTTTATTGTGATAAATCAACAATCTCCTGCATCTCCTGAATTGTCAGAAGTGGGTTTGTTTCCATCAGAGTCGTTATTTGGTCCGGATTGGCCTCTTAATGGAGACCCGGTCGGCCCCCACCTTGACAAAAGTATTTCCACTTGAAAACAGCGGACACCGTTTTCTAACCACAGATTCTTTTACGTCATCCGGACTATAAACTGCACACATTTTTTTAGTCATTTCCGAACCGTAGAGACATTCCTCGAAACTGTAACGCATATAATGGCGATAATTTCCAGCGAGATCGGTCATCTTTCAACGTCAAATAAAAACTTTGTATTCAAGTTAAGAAGTACCAAACTTTAGTTAGCATATTATTTAGAGACCCCTCTCACTAGTTTGTAAAATAAAAAGTGCGCGAGCGCACTCAAGAGAAAAACCAGGGCTATTTGAAGTCGAAAGTGGTCGAAAAGGTGTTCGGACTCATTGAAAGACCCAATACATTGGCTTTAATTCTAGTACATCGACTTCTGTTAATGTGTAGAAACGTACCTGTGATATACTCATTGTTATAATACCGGACTGAGAAATCATCACTTTTAAACCTAAAGAGTAGTTCTGCGATCCGTAACCTTTCGCCATACTTTCATTCATCCTTCCTTCCTGAATTAGGTACTATAAAAGGCCACATTTCTGCATGGCAATTTCAGAGGACATCGGAAACACAACAGGATTATACAAGCGTAGCAGCCAAATACAAGTATAATGTTAATGCAAAATTTACAGAGGCACGGTTGATTACATGTAATTGCGTCCATGACTTTAAAGTTTATGAATCGTACTATTACACTATTTGCTTTGTACCAGTGTTGTGTAATTATTACAAGTAATGGTAATTTGTAATGCCAATTACTTTTCTTAAAGTAATTGTAATGTACTCGTTACATTTTCGCTCTGTAGAAATGTAATGTACTCATTACATTTTACTCTATCTAAAATTTTAATATAATTTACTAGTAAATTTAAAAAGGTCAAATAACATTACAATTCCAATTACTTTGGTTTCTTAGAGAAAAATTAGAAAACCTGTAAAGAAAGGGGGAAGGGGAAGAACTTGTGCTTTGGAACTTCGCTGCCTTAGATCGAGTAAAGGGTGTTGTGAAGGGAGCGTGTTGTGAAATGGTTTCCAGTATGTAAAGTGTGGAGTACTCATTTGACATTAAAAAATGATTTGTAATTAATCTACTATCCTTTTCATAACAGCTCGTGTAAGTAGACTTACTTTACTTTTCGTATAGTTAAAATTTTGGAAAATTGGAACAGTTTTCAATGTAAAAAAAAGATTTTAACCGAAAGTAATGGCAAAGTAATGCATTACTTTACAAATGTCTTTGTAATGTAACGCTTGTTTTCGTTATTCAAGTGTAATTGTAATGTAATAGTAAATTTTAAATAAAAATTAATTGTAATGTAATAATATTTATTTTTTGACAAATTATACAACACTGCTTTGTACACAAGATTGTAACACAAGTAAAAAATATTACTATAGCAAGTATACTGACGTAATGGTTACAAAAAGGAAAATATGTATACAAATGTGTAAAAACGTTTGAAGAGTTCGTAAGCATTAGTAGGGGGGATATTGTTTTTGGTTCAAGATAATGTTCATCCTTGTAATCTCGTTCTAACTAATTGTCTAACATTTTGTGAGAATATGCCCCCTAGGATGCTTAGCAGGCTAGGCTAAAGTTGGTTGTTTTTTTAAGACGAACGGTGTGGCCAAGGCCACACATTACCATCTTCTGCTTTTTTTGTGATATCTTTATTACTTAGAACTATTTAACTTCCTTTGTTTATGCTAATTGATCTATTCTGGTTTGTTTGACGAATTTGATGAGTGCCTTCTGAATAAAATATTGTTCATGTTTCGTTCTGTCTCCGAAACCCATTATCTCGTCAAATGTGTTTTGGATATTTTTAGTACGTAGTTGGTCCATTAATTTCTTCCTGTGCTAGCCTAAAGTAAGCGTCAAAAGTTGAGTTTTACAAATGATAGTTTTGTGTGCTCTCTGCTTCGCATTCGGAAACTAATCCGAAAACAAGCGTGCGACACTGGTGTCATCTCTGAAACAATCCCAATCTTGGAAAGCGGCATACAGTGGCCTTAATGCACACAAACGATGTGGAGACAATGGGCTGTGTAGGAGACGATTCACTATACAGACAACTCAATAATTGTCATGTCATATAGAATGCACATTATATTATAGGGCCCAGTTGGGCCCGAAAGGTTTTCTCCGTTAGGCGCCCGCAAAGGATATTATATATTCAGAGCTGCAACGAGCGCGCTCGAAAAAGAGCGCGCTCACTATGGCACGAGCGAACGAGCGAGCGCGCTCTTTTCATTTTATTGCGAGCACTAGCGGAAAATTGTGAGCGAATTTCGCTCGTACTGTTGTGCCATCATGTGGTCAAAAATCGAAAGGGATAGTAAAAACGTCTTTGTCGCTTGGTTGTTTTATCGTGCGTTCGAACGCGTCTTGACTTACCTGCAAGTGTTGCATACTTTTGCTATTTTTATGTTGCATCTTCGGTGTTAATTAAACTTAAGCTTATTGCGCCAATATAAACAAATACAAATAACTGTACTCTTCGCCCTTTGAGGCCCCGGTATACACACCCCTCTTAGGGGCCGTCCACATATGACGCCACCCGGGTAGAAGGTGGGTGGGTTCAGTCAAAGATGACGCGAGATGACGAGAGGGTGGGAGGGGGTTGGCGAGAAAGTGACGCCATCCTATAACTCTACACTTAATCGATGATTCTATGCAAATCAATTTTACGTATTACGTAAAGTGTTGTTTTAAAAAATATAATTAGGAAATCTTGTGTAATACACAAGATTTCCTCCTTTTTTTGTTTTTTTCCCGTTTTTAATTTGTGAGAGGGGTCAACCAAGTGATGGCGCCATTTTTAGAGGGTGGGGTGACGGCAAAGGTGACGGTAGGTGACCAAGGGGGTGGGTGGGTAAAAAATTCGCGATTTTTGCGTGGCGCCATTTGTGGACGATCCCTTATGGGCGAATAACATGGGGAAATTTGGGGTATGGTTTCTTAATAATGGTTATGTAAATTTCAAATCAATGGTGGCAGTAAAGTTGCTCTTATTATCTAGTATGGGTATTAGAGATTTTTTTTAAAAAAATATGTTTTTATTAAATTAAAACTAAAGGTGAATTTTTCCGCATTTTGAAATATTGAAAAAAGTAAAATCTGGCTGACAGAAGCACTAGGTATCTTCTCCCTATATTCTTTTGGCGAACATACAATTGACATCGGATGAGTAGTTTTTACGACATCATTTAATACAATCTAGAAATGCTAGTCATGATTTCGTAAAAACTACTCGTCCCATTTGAATCTTGAAAAGTCTTCGTTCAGATAAAGTGTTTTCTATTCCGTACCGTAAGAAATATTTGGTAATCAAGTTGAACCTGAAAAATTAATGAATGCGCACAAGTAAATATTCTTACTGAAAACTAAAAAGAATACTATATTAAATATAGAATAGGAAGCAATAATGTGTTCAGTAAATTAAAAGGGAATTAAGTATTTTTTGCAAGATAACATATTTTATAAATGTTCGCTTCCACTCAGTGGATAGCGATAGTAAACGACCGTGATCGTGAGCGATCTTGATTTGTGAGCGAAAGAGTGAGCACGCTCCTAAATTCAGCAGCGAGTGCGAGCGCGCTCGCGAAGAAAAGAGCGAGTTGCAGCTCTCTATATATTACTCTAGGATGCTTCGTCTGCCTTACAACCCGGGCTTATGGCGGAAAGGTTTTTTTCTATCTCCGAGGTTTTACAACATATCGACGTCTAACTTCGCGTAGCTTGCGACCACGGTAGATAGAATTTCTGTAATTAATTTTACAATTTCTCGAGCAGCCGTTTATTTTTGGAGAATTTTTAGAAAACTTGATTTGTGCGAAAAACTTTAGGGGCGATCAAAACATTTGCGCATCGCTACAGAGTTTATTATAAGCCTAACAGTTCTAATATTTATACGAAGAGGTAGCCTTTGTCTTGAAGGACTGCACTGCGTACAATATGCTATCGTGTGATCAATGGTTCCTGAGATATATGCAAATTAGTATTTCCCTAGCTTATAACATTGAGGCTATACTGCATCATAGGACAGCAGTACAAGAATGAAAGTAGCGAGTGTGGAGTGTGGGATAGGATAGGGCCACGGCAATGCAATATGGCCTAGTGTAGATCAGGCAAGCAAGACTCGTGTGTGAACAGGCATAGAGTATACCAGTGTTTCAGAACGGACCCGAAATCGTTCCTTTCGGTTCTTTTGAACGGAACGGAAAGGCACTGCCTGGCGAATGAACGGGAACGGAACGGCTTTTTCGGACTATTCTTTCAACACGTTCTCCATTCTCACCAAGAACTCTCTTCTTGGTGGTGAGCGGTCGCTCAACGAGAGATATCGCCTTGGTGAGGAAACATGGAAATGTGCGTTTCAGCCGCTTGGGAGCAGCGTCGACCACAGAGCATACAGAGGGAACGTCCTGTGTAAAAGCCCGTTACAATTTATAAATTGCAAAGGAAGGCCTTCTCGTGGAGCAGCGGGGCAGGCAGTTTATTGGCTGTGAAGACAGAGCCAGCGGCTATGGAAACCGTGGTTCTACCACTTGAGGACTCTCCTTCGTACAGATTCAAACTCCGCGCCTTTGAGAGGCGTGAGTAAACTTGTTCCGACCAATCCTGCCTATTGAAGGAATGCCCTGAAGCTTTTTATTTTGGTAACAAAAGGCCCATAAAGAAAGGCCTCAACGTTCCCTCTGTATGCTCTGTGGCGTCGACTGACAAATCACGCGACTTTGTTTATAATTGGAGGGCATTTTCCATTAAATTGGATTTTTAAATGTATTTCTTAAAATTAAAACGGCTTGTTTATTTATTGTGTATCAAACATTTTCAGATTCAGTATTTCCTTCCAGTGAAAGGAAAAATGTTTTTCGTAACCTCAAGGGTGGCTGAGTTTCTTTAATACGATTATGATTGTTTCATTAATATTATATTTATTTCCAAATCAAACTAGATTCTTCTAGCATTCGTCCTTTGCTCGAACACAGCCGAACAGTTTCGGTCTCAAATGTGTATTGCGTTGCATTTACAAACAATATGCATTCGAAGAAAACCATCTTTCTCTTTATTTTTTCGTTCACTTTCGACCTCAGAAACACTGAGGTTTTGTTATGCATCTTATGGCATAAACTTTTCAGTAGTACTGATTACACCAATGAGAATAAAACTCAAAATGTCCAAAACAATCCACAAACGTTGAAATGTGCTCAGTCTTGTATGGGGTTAGGGCACAGTATAAAGGTTTTACAGTAGGATAACAGGGCTATCTCCCAATGTAAAGGTTTTGCTGCAGCTTTCTCTGTCCCTAGAGTACATTCAGGTAGAAGGACAGAATAGCAAAGGGTCCATTCGCAAACCTACCAGTGCCGTGCAAAAAACGTCACAACAGTTTACAAGGCGCTTTATTTAAACTTATTGGTTTAAGCTGTTCGAGCTTAAAAGAAAGGGCTAGTTAGCTGGGATTTCAGTAGAAGAAAGCTCAGGGGAAGAAATGGAGAGAAAATCATCGGGGGAGATAGGGAAAGATCAGGTGAGAAAGATTGCCCTTTGTGGAATATTGTGTTCCTTTTGTGAAACTTTTTGCTAGTGGATTAGGAATGCCGACTGGTGGGTACAATGGTCAAGTTTGTGAATCCATACCCTTCTATCTTCGCGTGTACCCACTATATCCTCCTGAGACTGAGAGGTTAGGGTGTTCAAGTTTTACTAACAAACAGCCATCCAAACCCTAAAACCCTTATACCTATTTATTCACTTTCCTTTCCTTACACCCGTAGGGCCAATGCAAATGCGTGGCTCTTGTACTGGTCCAATTCTAGTCTCTGTAAAAATAATGATGACGGTAAATAAAAAGAACCAGTAACAGGCCTCGGTCTATACTGGTATAAACGGACAAAAATAAATTAAACAAATACTTCCTAATTTTCTAAAATTGAGACTTCAAAACAACATGCAACTTTCCAGTAATAAAGGTGCTATTGTAACTGAAGTTAGATTTGCAAAAGGCCTGTCCCTGTGAAGATGTCACTGAGGGGAAAAAAAGGGGGACAGACGGACGGACGTAATTTGCATAAGCCGAAGCAAGCACGATTAGTCCGGCTAAGCTGCAGAGACAGGCGTAGGCTACCCGACGGCTCGCTAACTCATCTTTTGTAATTATTGTAATTACGATCCCAGCTTTTGGAGCAACTTCATTTTGTCAATATACGCATAGACCAATGTGCACTAGCAACCAAGATACATTAAAGTTATAGAAATTACAGCGTATCTCAGGGTCGACTATTCTCAATGAAAACGAAATCTCACGTTTCGGTAAGGAGTTTTGAGCGATTCAATGAAAGTGTGCAAAAAACATTCCGGACATATCACCAATATACAACTGACTCATATCCTGACCAGTGTTGTGTAATTTGGAAAAATTAAAGTAATATTACATTACAATCACATTTTATTAGAAAAGTAATATTATAATTAAATTATGCGCTCTGTAAATAAAGTAATTGTACAATTACATATTTTTGAAAGAAGTAATTATTTAAATTACAATTACTTAGGATATTCTTCTTGGCTTAGTCCGGCCATTTCTCTGGGTGTACGATACTACTCACATTATGACTTCTCTTCTTGAGTATGTTTGTTGGTGTAACAGGAGAGTTATCCTCCAATGCTTGTTCACCAGCCGAGGTACTAGGTAGGATGTTACTCGTACAGTAGTGGTAAAAAAAACTATCTGGACAGGAGGCTTAAATTGCATTCACCTTTCCTTTCACTGCCAGAATTTGTCTCTATCACCACGCCTCTTATAGGCCTTTTCGCCAATCAGAAAGAAAGGATTTGTGAGCGCCCGCAAAATATGAATTGCCCTTGTAGTCATTGTGTATTTCTATTCATACGTCTTTTCTGAACGTGGAAATAGTTGTAATAATTGATCGTAAACTATCAAATGAATTTTAAATGTATTACGATCAGATTCATATTTAATTATATTGACTTTTCGACGTTTTTTGTTGAAAAAACAAACAATATTTAAATTCGCGGGTAGCTGGTGGTTCCCTTTCCCCCTCAGAGGTTACAAAGCCAATTAGTGACCTTATAGCTAGGACAGCCCTCAGAGGTTAGAAAGCCAGTGACGTAACCACCCAGGACACCTTTCAGCAGTGAAAGGTTGCAACCTATGCAGTGTAACTCTTTTCAGATATTTTTTTTTACCACTACTGTACCTCTTGTTGTAAGGAAACGCTTGATTTTTTAATATTTACTAAGGGCTGCACATCAAACGTCATGACGAAGTTCCAAAGTTTAAAAACGACAAACTAAATCCGAACAAGGCCGAATTTTTTTTAACAATAAAATATTAAGAACATTTAACGTTTGCCTTGTACTTACATTAGATCCGCAAAGAAAAAAAAATGCGACAGGACGTAGCAAGTAAAACTTCTAATACGTTGAGATAGCGCGGAAGGAAAACACATCCGAACAATACTAAGGATGATTGAAACTGACCGGAACTTTCTTTAAATTCAGCCTTCCCCTTTTTATGAAAAGCACGAAGAAGAATTTCGCACTTTCGTCACTGTAAACTGGTCAAGACCGGAGAAGAAAACGCAAGTAAAACGGAGGCGGAAAGGTTCTTTAAGCTATCGCTCACCGTATGTTGCTATATTTTTCTAAAAATCCCTGGGGATCAAGGTCCCCTGCATACCCTTCATCACACCTTCGAGAACATCGCTTAATTTGCTCGCCCTTTCCTGCGGGTTTTGCTCCGCGTTTTTTCTCCCTTCTTTATTCGTGCGTTTGTAAAAATTTTTCCAAACATCAAAGTACTTCGTAATTTTAATGGGAATTACTCATTTTCTATCGTAATATTACATTACATTACATTCCATCTTTTTGAGGCAAAAAATGTAATGATTGAATTACTTTTTGCTCCAAAAAGTAATTTGCATTACAAAATTACAATTACAAAAAATATTACACAACACTGATTCTGACGATCATAATCAAGAATAGCATAAACGCATTATGTAAGAATCTCCCATTTCGTAGATGAAAGCTTCTCAGGCTACACGCTCTTTATTGCGTACTGTACTGCGTACTGTACTACTACATTGCATACATAATTTTTGTATTTCATTTTTTTTTCTCATCTGTTGTATGATGTATGACGCGTATTACGCGACCTGCTCAGAAAACTTTTCATAAAACTAACCGCATACTAAAATGATATGCGCAATGTACACAATAGAAACCTTATACCTTGAGAAGCTTTCATCTACAAAAAAGGATATCCTTATAATGTTTTTTAAGGCTATTCTTGATTATAAATCGGTGGAATAAGAATCAATTGTATATTGGGGATATGTCCGGAATGTTTTTCGCCCACTTCTGTTGAGTCGCTGGAAACTCCTTATCGATACGTTCGATTTCGTTTCCATTTTGAATTACCGCCCCTGACATACGCTGTAATTTCTGGAGCTTTAATGTATCTTAGGTGTGAGTGCACATTGGACTATGCATATATTGAAAAAATAAAGTTTCTCAAGAAGCCGGGATCATAATTACAATAATTACAAAAGATGAGTTAGCGAGCCGTCGGATAGCCTACGCCTGTCTCTGCAGCTTAGCCGAACTAACCGTGCTTGCTTCGGCTTATGACAATTCCTTACGTCGGTCTGCCCCACTTACTTTTTCCCCTCAGTGACATCTTCACAGGGACAGGCCTTTTGCAAATCTAGCTTCAATTACAATACCACCTTATTAGTGGAAGTTGCATGTAATTTTTAAGTCTCAGTTTTAGTAAAACAGGGCGTATTTATATAAACCGGTTGTGGCTTCTTTTTTACACTTTCATGTTTATTTTCATTGGAGTTATTAGCACTAGAGGAGGGATGGGACAGTCTGGACACTTTTCTGTAGTTTATTTTTCACTTCATGTGGAGACAAAATTGTAGCCTAAAACTATACTCGTTAGATGGCCTGGTGTCCTGGCTATCAAATGAGGTATTGCACGCTTAAAAAACACAAACAATAACACCAAACACCCATGAAAACTGGAGGCTCCTCCGACTGTCCAAAACAAGATACCGCGGATACAATTTGGACTTGGGTGTAGTGCGATTTGTCCGTGCGTTTTGCCATAAGAAAACTAATAGGTAGCCTTTTTTAAAAATACATAATAGACTTGAAATATCTAAACGAAAGTTAACAGTTATACTCCCTTTCGGGAGTTATACTCCCTTCGACTCCCTAGGAATCATCCTAGCTCAAGTTAGTGCAAGGAAACTCACGATTTTGTAAAAATGATTATTCACAACAAGAAGAGGCAATGCAAATGGCTGAGTTCAAATCGTACTAAATCATCCCTTTGGAGTTTAAAATCTCGTGCAAAAAAAGAACAGCGATTTTAGAACAAACTTTTGGAGGAGTTATTCTCCAACTTGTCAGCTACATAAAAGTAATTTTTATTTTACTTTTAGATACACATTATGAGTGCTACAACGAAATAATCAGGACCCGTTTCTTACAAAAAGTGCCAAAAATTCAATTTTTATTTATTTTCTCAAAAACGGTTCAATATTTTTCGACGAAAATTTCTTCATGAAAGCTTCGTCGTATTCACTAAGTGTACAATTTTTTTCAGATCCAAACCTGTCGTAGTTCATTAGTAATAATTTTTGTACGGTTTGTCCCACGTGTAAACTGTCCCATCCCTCCTCTACTGAAAAGTTGATGCCACAAGATACAGGACAAAACCTCAGTCTTTCTGAGGCCATCATGTAGACGAGAAAATGAGGAGAAAGATTGTTTCTCCGAATGCATATTCTTTTTAAACGCAACGTAATACAAATACTAGGGGAAACAATATTTCAAAGAAACTGTCCTGTTAGCTTCTTACCAATTTGAGACCGAAACTGTCTCAAACAGCATCCCTTAAAATAACTTGATCAGGGCTGCGACCACTGATTCTTTTGTAAAATCGGACCATTCAAGAAAAAATATACTATACAAAAATATAACAGAGATGTTGATTATCAACAAATTATCAGAGGAAGCCAGTTTATAAAAATAACTAGCAATAAGACCAAGGCAAATGGTGTATCATAATTCCGTGTAAAATTTTAACTAGCATACTTATGCAGATATACATCACCTTCCTCGGACTGTCAAATTTCTAACAGCTGCTCTAAAATTTTCGATTTTTTTAACTCTTTCACTTTGCTTTTGATTAAGCTCAAACTTTGGCTAAACAACAAGCACGCTTCGGCAATCTAGTGATATTCTTAAAGAATTACGCAATGTTTCATGCAGCAAGGAAGTGAAAAAAACGATATCGCCCCCCTCTCCCCTATACCGATCAGAACTGTCGTTTGCATTGAAATCGAGTTTCAGAAATATGCGATCCAAATAACTAGCAGAGCTAAAAATCGCTCGTTTTTCAACGAGCGCGCTCGCTTGCTCGCTTCAAAGTAGCGCTCACGCTCGGGCTCGCAATTTTTTAAAAAAGAGCGGCTCGCGCTGGCGCTCTTTTGAATTGTTTCCGTTTGCTAGAAAAATGGTCTAGTTTTACTCAAAAATTTCAAATTTTATTAAAAAAAAATTTTTTGCTTCTCAATTTTTCTTTGAGTTATATTGAAGTCTCAACATGATTTTAAAACTTCTACCTTATTTTACCTTACTATACATTTTTTTACCTATAATTGCTATTTTCATACATTTTTAGCGGTAGTTCGGCCGTGTACCTCAGATCCCTCACTGAACCTATTTTTAACTAAATATTTTAAGGAAACCAAAAGAAACCTAACTAATCATAATCTTATTATCTTATTTAAAGAAAATTTAATCTTCTTTGACCATGACACGTATAAGGAGAATTTGCGAAAGTCAATGGAAGGGCCAGGTTATTTTAGCGAAGGTAATCCGTTTCGTACAGCAGCATTACGATACTAAGGCCACGGTGGAACCAACCTACTTAAGGCCCATTTACATTGAAATTTCGATAACGGTGACAACAATTATTCCGAAATAAATGGTTAAGTCTTGCTAGATTTTTGACATAAAGTACCTGCTTTTTACTCTAGGTGACGCTGCTTATCACGAGCGTGCGCCCTTTCGGTTTGTGCTCGCGCTCGCAAATTTTTGAAACGAGCAATCGCGCTCAGAGCTCGCAAAATTTCGAGCGCGCTCGCGAGTGCGCTCAAATTCGAGCACGCTCGTTTTAGCTCTGATAACTAGTATAGGTTTATAAGACACTCGTCTCGTAAAACGGCTGCTTTCCGCCAAACACAGTTTTAGCGAATATAGGAATAGTTAAAAAACGAACAAAACACATGGTCTGTTTATTTGCAGAAAAACCCTAGCAGCTCGTGTCTCTTGGAGTAACTCAGTAATACTATGTCTAGGACGCCACAAGTTTGGCCCGTCAACAATTGCTACAAAAGTCTTTTCGACGGATAGAAAAATATCTGAAAAAATTAAACGTAAATAGCTTGTCGGTTCCTTGTCAGAAAGACCCTGACCGCTAATATATCACTTGGGTAAACCCAGCGACACCAAAGGATAGGACATCGGAACCTTTTGGTTAAATTAAGGCTCATTATGTTGACCTTGAGCTCTTCCCGAATGCAAAGCTTCAGAAATGGTTCTCAGTACCGTAACAACTGGTTAACTATATAAAGACAAGCGGTATGTATTGGGTCACTCGAAAAGTTCGTGCAGTAATTTACCCTAAATTTGAAAGCGAATTTCTCTGAACATAACTAATTTTATTCACTAATATATTAACTACTTTGTTCGATCACTTTAGCAAAACGTTTGGGTAAAATCAAAGATTAATTTTTCCAAGAACGTTCTTTGCTTTTTTCGCAAAAAACTGATCGAGGTGCTTTTTATGGCATCCAGATTTTCGAAATTTTTCCATAAAGAGAATTTAGAAGAGAGATAAAAAGATGACAGTCTAACGGAGCAATGTCTGGACTGTAAGAATTGTGCAATAGAACATCCCTGGGAACTTGGAATTTTTTTTAAGTCGGCAAAGATGTGTGATGTTCGGCAAAGATGTGCTCGGCAAAGATATTCTGTGGGTCAATTGTGGACGCTTTTGAGCAACGACATCGTTCAAATTTTACACTTGTTGGCAGTATTTATTATAATTGATGGTTTGACCTTCTGGGAGTAGCTTATAATAAGCTACTCCTTTAAAATCCCACCTGAATCATAGCATCACCTTCTTCGGGTGAATCCCAGCTTTACGGGCAGTTTTTGGATGATTTCCACTTGATCCTCAAGATCTTTTTTCTTGTAACGTTATTGCAAACAGTCCATTTTCATCTCCCGTAATCATCTTCCTGAGAAAAAGATACCCCTAGCTTTTTTTCAGCAATAACTCGGACGCATCTACGCGCTGTTCTAGGTTCCTGCCGCTCAGGCAGTGCGGGAGCCTGGCGTCCGCTACATTCACGTTTCTAGCTGATTTCGGGTGGTTCGCAACGCTTTTGTGCGATACACGAATGATCTCCTGTATCCTCTGAATTACCAGATGTGAGTTTATGTCCAACATAGTTGTTATTTGGTCCGCATCGATCAGTTAAAGGCGACCCTGTCAGTCACAATCTTAACAAAAAAAATCACCTTCGAGACAACGGACACCGTTTCGGAACCAGGGGTTCTTTTAGGGCAATAGGGCCATAAATTTTTCAAAAAAATCGCCGTTTTCGGAGCCTTAAGACATATGTGGAAATTATAACGTTTAAAAATGCGATAATTTAGAGCGGTACCGCCCAGCTTTCAGCGTTGACTAAAAAATTCATATCCACGTAAAAAATCATCCAACTTTAGTTAACATGTCACCTAGAGACCCCTCTTGTTAGTTTGTGGGCAAAAAACTGCACTCGGGCACTTATAGAAATACAGGGGCTTTTTGAATGCGAAAATGGTCGAATCACTGCACGGACTTTTCGAGTGACCCAATACATTACATTATACCAATAGCGCTGCAGCCGTTCAAAAAACAACATATGCAGTCTGAAGTCACCACATTTGCGAACCATTCGCTGATTGGTCACCGAACAAAAGATCCGATCTGCACGTTCCATACAGCAAACAAATTACTCTGATAAAATATTAAATATGAACAAATGTGGGGTTACTCTTTCTTCCTTTATTAATTTGCGCTCAAAACTGCTTAACATTGTTCGCAAAAACGACAAACACAAAAGCAAAGTGGGATAATTGTAAAAATAAATGATATTTTAGTAAATCATTTATCTCTTTTTAAAAAAAATGCAGCAGCCTTTAGTGATCCCAAGTTTATTCACTTTGTGCCTTGATGGAAATATTCACCTAATGAAATTATGGTCTTAGTAATTCGCTGCCCTGAATTCTCACGTTTTGCTTCGTTATAGTAGATTTGCCATGTTAAGTGAAAGCTGATGACAGTTGATAGTTAGTCAGTTGTCATTGTAATGGATCGACCCGTTTCCGAAAACGTCCCGTAGACTTAACAATTCTTGGCATTTTCCCCAGATGTATCCATGTTTATGGGACGGGCCTGGGGCGAAGGAACGGGGACTGGCCCTCATCCTCAACTACGAGTTTAAAAATCAACCGGATGAAAGAGAAGGATCGGGGAAGGATGTAGAGAACTTGACTGAAGTTCTGAAACGTTTGGGTTATAAAATATGGGTCCCCGACAACTTATCCTACGAAGTAGTCTGCTCGTATTGATGCACAAAAGCGATAACACAAGTAAAACATTGCTTAGGCTACGGTGTTGGTTTTACAATCCTTCATGGAAGATCCCATACACGGAGCAGACACGACCGACTCGACTGTCGTGGTAGTCATGAGCCACGGTACTGCAGGGAATGAATGGACCGGCTCGACGTTCCAAACCGAAGATAGAAAGACCATGGCGTCCCAGCCGGTAATTGAACGGTTCCAAACTGTTGCCAGCCTGATAGGCAAACCCAAGATTTTCTTTTTCAATTTCTGCCGGTCAGTTATGGAAAATTCGTTTACTCTCTACTTATAATCTCTCTTTTTCTTTACATTTCTCATCGAATGATTACTCAGAGGTTCGTTAGATGGAAATTCAGAGGAGGGGCAGATTGACAAGGAAGTTACGGATAAGTATTTTAACGAAGACAGGTTTTTGATGGATGCGAACGCTGTCAACAGTACTTGGCTGCCCGATAAAACAGGCCGACCCTATGAGGATACACTCATCGCTTGCTCCACGGTGCCTCGTAAACTTTTTTGCACAGTTCATTTTCTGTTGGTAGAATACTTACTATTGCTTACTGTGACTTTCGTTGTGTAGGGTTTGTATCCAATCGAGACCCAACAAAAGGTTCCATTTACATACAAATGTTATGTCAGGTATTAGGCGATGACAAACGAGTTGCGCAAAAGCCTTTGAGTTCTTTACTCCTTGAGGTATGCAATCAGAACGTGAGTCCTCTTATATACTATTTACTTCATTCTCGACAGGTTGATAAGCTAATGGAAATGCATGGGAAACAGACTCCCGAAACTCTTATAAGGGGGTTTAACAAAGATTTCTACTTCATTTCCTTCCACAAACTACGAAAGTACTACCGGGAAAACGTCTGCCATGTCAAGCCGTTACCCTGGTACCCTAAGCATTGTTGGAACATTGAAGAAGTGTATACAGAATTAACTATCGAGAAGACGAACGATATTATCCCTTTAGAAGAGCTTTTTCTGCGCGTCCAGGTAACATCTTATTCCCATACACTCGAAACCACTTACTTGAATAGGGGTTATTTCAAGACATCGCATAATTGAATGAAAAGGTGACAGTCCCATTTAAAGCTGATTTAATCCTATGTAAACGTAAAGTGAGACCGGATTTTTGAAAAAAACGCATATTTGAATACTGTTCGTCCGGTCCCGAACCTATTCAGTTAAACAGGTTGCACTGTACATCGTACCAGAGCTGGGACAAGTCATTTCATTGACATGATTTTTGACTTAAGTCAAATCATGTTTGACTGATTTTGAATTGACTTTGTCCATTGGCTAGGAAAACGAATTGACTTGACTTCACAAACGAGTTGACTTGCAAGAATTGACTTAAAAAATTAATTGACTAAAATAAAAACTGGACTTCAAAGTCTTTTTTTTTTAAAAAAAAACCTTCTACCCCGCACAACTTCGTGTAGAAGGAACACGTGTGAGCTTTGGACGTTTATCCTCCCCTTTCGGACGTGTATTATCCCAACCTTCTTCTCATGGGAACCAAGTAATAAAAATGTCAAAGATTCAAGCGCCTCCGTTACAGTTAAACCATTGTAAGATAGGCGAAATCCGAGAAAAACGGAGTCAGTCGCTTACAAGATACTCTAACAATTAAACACCTATGTTCCTTTGTGAAAAGAAAGAAACAGAAAAGTGTAGTATAGAATCGTGTAGTAAAAGTTCCTGAAAACTAAACACTTACTAATTCTTTTCTCGACCACAATATAGCTTGAACTTGAATTCTTTTTCTCCTTTTTTAACTTCGAATTGAATTAGATTAGTTACTTCGCTAAATCCTGAAATGAATTGAATTGAACTGAATTTGACATGACTCGGGAAAATCCAGAAAAGACTGACTTGACTTGAGAAAATTCCGAAATAACTTGACTTGACTTGAAGCAAGTAAAATTGAAAGAAGACTGGTCTTGACTTGAATTTCCAAAATCCTTTTGACTTTGACTTGACTTTCATTTACCTTGACTTTGCCCAAGTCTGCATCGTACAAAGGCTAGAGACTCCCTCTTCTACAACGTATGGCATTTTGAATAGGATGCTCCGATCATTGGTGTAGTCTGTAAGATTCCAGTATAAACTATGGCTGCTGAAGTGTACCATTGTAGTAGAAATTTTATAGAAGCCTCTTTTGGTTCTTCTTTCATCCCTCATGGCTGCAAAGCAAACGACCCGAGGGCGATATTATTTCCTGATCCCGTTATGCTATTGTTATCTGTACTTGTTAAAAAGTCTAAAAAAAGTAATGGATTTTATTCTAGGACCGACCTGGAGCAAGCAATCGGATTGTTATAGAAGGCGACCCAGGTTACGGGAAAACGACACTGATGCTTAAACTGGTTACCGATTGGACCATGCGGTCTTCAAACAATTACTTGAGCGAGTTCCGCTTGGTGCTATTTCTGAGGCTTCGAGAAATAGACAATGTATGTACAGTGCTGAGCAAAAAAAAAATTACATGATTTTGCGCAGAGGTCTAATTTAGCCTCCTGAGGCTAATTTACTTTCATTAAACGATGAAGGGGTGTAAAACCAATCGCTGTCGAAGTGAAGCTAGGCTGCGAAATTCAAATGCATCGTTGATTAGTTTAAAAGTAACACGACTGGTTGTGTACTTAAATGTCATTGGCATTCCTTTGCGCGTTTACCTTTCCCCTAGTAACCGATTGGTTCAAGACCCTTCGCCAGTTAATGAAGGTTAATCAGCCTCAGGAGGCGAGATTAGAGTTCTGTGGAAAACCATGTAAAGGTTTTTTTGCTCAGCACTGTACAGTCTCGAACGAATCAGTTACTTGGGGAAAGGTAGACCGCGCGGTTTGAAAATCTTCGCACATAATTATGTAAAAAGTATTCGTATTGCGTAATTATTATTGACATGAAATATGCAAAGAACGTTTGTTTTGAATAATTATTATTGATAAAAATTAGGGACGAAAATTTACTTCAGTTGTCTCAGAATTTCGACATCGAGAGGAAAGGTTAAATAAATTTGCGTGAACTGTAATGGTGCTGCAAACAAATTAGTCTTCACAGTCAAGATTAAACTATCAAAACAGACAGCAGCAAAATGTTTTGAGAGCAATAATAAATAATGTAGATATCAACAATATCTATGACACTAAGTGTTCTGGTTACGTAATCGAGCAATATTTTTGCAACAATACCAATGGCGTAACTTATGCAACAAGTCGTGTTATCTGTCTTTTTTTCCCTACAGAATCGAACACTTTCAATTTTCGCGGTCTACCATCACTTCGACAGCGATTGGCGACTCTTCAGCACTTATTGAAAGTTAATCAGCCTCAGGAGGCTAGATTAGACCTCTCCACAATCCCATGTAAAAGTCTTTTTGCTCAGCACTGTACATTGTGTAAAAAATGACACCCTCTGCATTTCACTTAGTGTAATTTTCTTACGAAAGCGGCTACCAATTAAAAAAGTATATCTTCAAATTTTAAAATAAAGCGAAAGAACGCCAAATATTATTTAAGTCCATCGGAGGGTTTAAGCAATAAAAAAAGGCCAAAAGAATGTGAACTATTCTCGCATAAAAATAATCTTGTGTTATAGGGTGACGTTGAGAAACATATGATGAATTTGTACCAGGACGAGTACGACATCCCTGTGCCACGTTTGTTAAAGAGAAAAGAACAAGCACGCGTTCTCATCCTACTCGACGGCTATGACGAGGCACATGACGCCACGAAAAAGTTTGTGCAGAAAGTAATGAAGAACGAACTGTGGAGTCAATGTCACGTTGTTTTAACGTCAAGATTTGGCTACATGTCCAACAAGGCCAACGCCCTCTGCGCCAGGCTAAAAGGCTTCGGTAGATCGCAAGTGGCGGTGGCAGTGGGCAAGTTTTTCGTTAAAGCGCGCCACTTAAGCAAGGAGGACGTCGTCGCCAATTCGTTTCGCAAGGTGACCACAGACGATTTGAAATACATCGAGCAAGTAGAACTTTTGTCATATAACGAGCGCATTACACCCGACCGATACCGGGAATTCTTCGAGAAGGTAACCGAAAGTGAACCTTACAACGAATTAGCTCAAAGCCCGTTATTGTGCGCCATGTTGTGCTGTTTGGTGGCGGACTTCCCGGATCGCAAATTGCCGAGTACACTTACTGAACTCTATTTCGCAATAATAAACCGAAACTTGTATCGTGCTCATTGCAAGAAAGCACAAATTAGTGGAAAAGACGTTATGGAATGGAACTGGGACATTATGCGTGGGAAATTCCCAGGAGACAGCGAAGAATTTTTAAAAGAATTCGGCGCTCGCTGCCTGAATTACCTGATGGCTGCGTCAAAGTGTTTCACACTCTTTGAACTCGCAGGAAAAAACGAAGTCTGTGATCCAAAAGATGTTAGATTGGTTCAATTGATCGAAGCCGGTGTCCTGATTAAGAGCACCGAGTCTTCGACTAGTACTACATTTCATCCGACTCATCGCTCCATGGCAGAATTCCTCGCCGCCTACTACTTGACAGCCGAAGAAGACGCGGAAGCTGTCACACGACATCTGTTGGAACTCTATGTCGAAAAGCGGTGCTTCCGGGAAATTTATACACTCTGCTGGGAAATGAAACGCGGAAAGATTGTAGCAGACGCCTTCCGCGACATCAAATTTGGAGTGGATTCAGATTCGCTCTACAGGACATTTCTAGCCAACATTCCTCCCGACAAGGATTATAAGAAAATTGAGCAATTTTGGACAGAAATCGGATCGGCCCTGCCCGGCCATTTAGAGATCGATTATAACAAATCTTTCTTTGAGCAGATCTTGCAGCGTCATCCAAACTTTGTAAGCGTAGAAATGCTCCACCCTAAAGATTTCAGTCATTCCCAGAACTTGGAACAAGCGGCTGACATCTGTGGTCTTCTCAAGCGATCTCTTAGCGTGCAGCATGCTTCAAGATACCTTTACGTAAAGAAAACGAATAACAGCAATCCTGACCTAATGATCTTCTTTAACGAAACATCTAATTGGACTGTGCTGTTCCAAAATCTGACAGATGAAGGTGTTCAGCTGGGAACCGTCACTTTCGACCTTTTGCATATGCAAGGCGACAGTAGTGGGAATGACCAACTGTATAAAAGCCTTCAAGTACTACAGTGCTCTGCTTGCTGCCCGGAAACGCTACATTTTATTTTTCATGGTACGGTTCTTATTATAGATCTTCCTAACGTCAAACATGTTGTTGTCGTAACTAGGTGCTCAGAATGTTGTTAACATTATTTCTTTTTGTACATTTTAAAGTTAATATACTTTCCAGTAAACATCATTCTTTTTAGATGAGGCGTGGCTTCCGTCCGTTTGTGAAGGCCTGAAAGATCCGCCTGAGTCATGCAAGCTTAAGCGAATAACCTTTGACAGTAGATGCGGAATTGGTAAATAACATCCAATGTGACTCAACGTATTCTTTTAACTACATATTACCAAATTTTCACAATTTGTGATTAGCGGTCACAATTTGACTAAACAGATTGCATCAAAACATTCAAATGTTGCTTTAAACCCCTGCTATCTTATATATACTATATCATGGTAATAGCTCAACATGTGAAAATGTACTTGCATAGGAAACTTTCCAAATTGGAGACAACTTGTCGAAATCCTAATGAAATACTGGCTCCCGAACCGTTTGCAGGAATTTCATTTGTGGTTGAAGTAAGTTTCTACTCACTTGGTTCTTGGTTATTACTTGCAATAATCTTATTGATTTGTATATATTAACCTTACAGATGGGGCAGTTATTTTCTCATCAAGCCCATTATTACCTGCATTAGCAAGTTCACATGTCTCTCTGCCCTTACACTTACTAATCTTGTACTGGATGGCGGAGATTCGCTTCACTTGGTGACTGGCATACTTGGCAGCCCAGTGGAAAAGTTGAAACTGCTGCAGTCAAGGCTGACCTTTGAAGTAAGTAGAGACATTTTCCGTATTCAAAAAATATTATTCGTATTTAAATTAGCTCTTGAAAGTACATTTCACTCTTGGGTTGTCAGGGAGTTGCCGATCTTGCCAAGCGCGTTGCAACTTGCAGGCTCAGGAGTCTTAACTTGGCGGACGTTAATATCCATCTTCAAGACGCCCATCTTTACAAATGGAGTGGAACACAAATATCTCTAGAGGAACTTTATGTCCACAGCTGCGATTTCCCTTTGCAATTGCGTGACTGGCTCGGAGCGTCCGTCCGTGGCTTGCGTATTTTGGGACTAGCTTTAAACAGAAATGAAAGAACAAAGACTGTTCCTCTTTTCAACGCCATAACCTTGAACAATGGAAATACTCTGAAGGAATTGATTTTAACGGACGTGGAGTTCGGGGAAGACGGACTTCTCCCAATTGATGCTAGAGAAGCTGTATTCCGTTGTGAGGAACTTGAAACTTTAAATTTCAGTATAGTGTTCCGTACCACTGTAGTTCAACCCTGGCCTATTCTTGGACTCATTAAAATATTACGCCGGCTGGAGCTGAAGGAATTGGGTATACCTTATGGCTTTGAAATGGAAGACGGAAAGGCGTTTTGTGAAGCGCTTGCGGATCTTGCCGACAGATGGCCGGGGAAAGATCCAGAAGTTTCTGATGTTGAAGCCAATACCTCATTAACCTTAGTCAACTTCCCACCAATATGGGCCGCTCTGGCTGTCTTGGTCTTCCGTGAAAAGAAACTTAATTATCGCTTAAAATACGTAGAACACAACATGTACGAAATCTGGTTTCCCAAAACATGAGAATTTTCAACACCACCAAAAAGAGAAAATCAGCAGACGAGTTGGTTTCGTGAATTATAAAATAAATCAGCAATTTTTTACCATAAGGGGCCGTCCACAAATCGCGCCACCGGGGAGAGGGTGGGTGGGTTCAGTAAAAGATAACGCGAGATGACAAGAGGGTGAAAGGTGTTTAGAAAGTTATTGATGCCATCCTGTAACTGTAAACTTAACTGGTGATTCTGTGCAAACCGATTTTACGTATTACGTAAACTGTTTTAAAAAATAAAAGTCATATGTAATACACAAGATTTCCATTTTTCCCCTTTTTAATTTGCGATTTAAAGATTTGAGATTAATCTGCCATTTTAGTGGGTGGGGTGACGGCACAGGTGACGGTAGGAGACTGAGGGTTGGGTGGGTAAACAATTCGCGATTTTTGGATTGTTGTGGACGATCCCTAATAAAAAGACTATATTACAATAATATAGTCTTTGATATAATATAGGCTTTGATTTAAAGATAGCTCGAAACTGGCCATGTATAGAGAAATTTTCAAGAAAGACGTGAGCTACAAGGATGTTAGTGAAAAAATTCAGGCCAAGCTTTAAGACTTTCCGCTTCAGAAGCGACATTTGTGTCACATTTCCCCGAATTTGAAATTTCTGAAAGAACTATCAATGTATCCAAAATTATGCTTCCAGGCTCCCCAAACGCGCGGGCCGCACAGGGTGCCACCACTTAGGGGGTGGCAAAATGGTAGAAGTGTTTAAAACAGGTTCTCAAAAAAGCTTTATTCTTATCTGCTTTTGTCTTCTTTTTAATAATTTCAATGTGTGTGGGGGGACAATAAATTTTTCGCAGCCGGTACCATCCTTTCTACGCCACTGCTGTTAAGCCTACCAGCGTATTGGCCTAACAGTTTGAACTCTTTTCTACTTATCATGTCCAAAATTTCCGCTTTTCACTTGTTTCCATACATCTGCTCTCTTGCACGAATCGCCGATAAAAGGTGGCCAATCTGTTGAGCAAGACATAGAACTTACGTGCTTCGGCTGGCACGCGGAAGTCAACAATGCACAGGTACAGATATGGCAATAGCATCAAACATGCACTGCACTTGGTACCTCTATAACCATTTGGGCCGCACTCGGTACATCTATAACTATCTGGGCTTGTAAGCCACGAAACCTGTATGTAAAAGCACTAAGCTACCTTTGCAAACTTCCAGCTTGTCATCGTTATTGAAAGGTTCATATATTTTGCGGGATGTAATTCTACATGGGAGGAAGTTGACTTCCCCGTTTGTTCTGTGGTCAATTTTTGGTAAATAAATCTGTAGCAAATATCGCATTCAAAAATAACATCCCAAAAGTTACTGAAGACAAGAAGCTAATTATTTGCTGCTTCGGATTATTTGTGGCGTTTTTCAACTCTGTGACTCTTTTTCCCTCATCCTTCTGGCGCCACACGTTTTGAGGGCTTACATTTTTACATGCTCACTAAATTACTTAAAACGTCATAAAGTCTTAGAACAGCTCCATTCAACTTCGATTAAATTCAACATAACGGAGTAGTTCATCCACTGGGGGGGGGGGGGAACTTTACCGTTTAGCGAAGCGGAGGTCCCAATATTTTATGACCAAATTAGCGAATAATTTTATTTTTGTCTGATTTTATAAATGAATTTAACGTACTCGGCTTGCAATCTCTCGACGAGGCGTACTAGGCAAATCAACATGTTGAATGGCAGCCGTTTGACATAACCGGGCATACGCATTAACAACACCGGAAAGCTAAGCTCTTCTGGTCGGCTACTGCAGCGTTAACATGTCAAGTTTCTTCAATTTCACTTTACCATATGTATCTCACTCAAAGTTTTTTCTCCCACTCGCTACTTTTTTTCTGCCCTCTCTTTGTCAAAACTCTTCTCCCGATTAACTACCTTCTTGACCCGCAGTTTCTTTCCCGGTCACCTCGTATTGTCAACGTTGGGGGGTCATAGTCTGGGCAATGGAGGTGCTAATTGCTCCCAGAAGCAGCGGCATATGCTCTATATTTCTGTAGGCTCTATATTATTATTATTATTATTATTATTATTATTTATTGCAACAAATAAGGCACAAAGCCTCTAAGAAACTTTCACAGATATCACAATAATTGTTTGGGGCTAACATTGTTGGGATTGTTTGATAATGAGACCTATTTGTCTCTACAGAACTGTTCCGCGTCAAACTTTTTTGAGTCAAAATGGTCATCTAGTGATTTTTTAAACGTCTGTATGGAGGAGGATTGTATCACTTTTTCTGGCAGGCTGTTCCACTCATCCACTATTCGGTTTTGAAAGGTCCAGCGGCCTACATCTTTGAGGAAACGTTCACTCTTAAGTTTTAAGGTGTGGCCACGACAAGTGCTTTGATTGAAACATAATATTTGTCCGGCGGACAAATTTTCATAGTAGACATAACACAATTTGAACGCTTTTTTGAAATTTTGAAATTTTGTTTCTAAGTCTTTGTTGAAGAACGGGCGCATTACACAATGGCCATATTCAAGAATAGGTCTAACGAGCGTTTATACAGCTTAGCCAACATTGTTTTATCCCCACAGGTAAAGTTTCGTCTGATTAATCAGCCACTCTCGTTGCTTTAACCGCGACGCTCGCGTAATGTTGGTGAAAATTAAGTTTTGCGTCAATCATGACTCCTAGATCCCGTTCGCAGTCGGTCTTGGCAATAATTTCTCCACCTAGGACATAACTACTTGGGACAGATTGATTTCCAAACCTCAGTTGGTGACACTTCGGGATGTTCAATTCCATGAGCCATTTTTCCATCCAAAGCTCAACGCTTTTAATATCATCTTCAAGCTTTTTCATGTCCTCCGGGCAGTTAATTACGTTACTAATTTTTGTGTCATCCGCGTAAGGAAATACTGTCGACTCAATTTTGTCTGTTAGGTCATTTATATATATATATATATGTTAAATAGTAACGGACCCAGAACCGAGCCCTGAGAAACTCCGCTTAGGACATCTATAACTAAGTCACTGACTTCACCTTCAACACAAACTGTCTGCGTCCGATTCGTTAAGAAACTTTTAATCCATTTGGTCAGGGTGGATGAAGAACTAGGACCGAGATCGTGGTCAACTAGTTTTTGGAAAAGTCTTCCGTGGGGTACTTTAAAACCTTTATAAGGTCAAGGTATATTACATCGGTTTGGAGTCCCTTATTCCTAGACCTGCGAGGCTTTTTGGTCCTGCTGGGCACTTGATCACGGCTGCCACACCACACTGCGATCCACAGTGGAAACGATGCTGTAGAGCCGATGTCTCTCAAATACTTTGCCTATGTTTATAAGAGCTTTCACTTTAGGGCTCGCAAAAAAAATATTGTTTTAAAGCCTAAGCGATGCCGGGCGCCTGTGTAATTTGCCACTTTGCCATAATAGCCAGTCCGCTCCTGGCTGGAATAACTTGTCAGAAAAATTATGATTGGTTACCAGGAGGCCTGCCGCATGTTCTCTTGCTTCGATTTGAACTTCAACCAGAATTGGAAGAATTGGAAGAACTATACTTTGACCTAGGGCGCAGAATTGTGTAAGCACGGCCCTGCTTGCTGTTGCAGTTTTAATTTAGTTATTGTGGTTGTTTTATAGTATTTCATTTCCTTTTTCATTACGAACTATGGACTTACATCGTAGAAACTCTTTACGTCGGCTTGACTATTTAAATAATTTTCTCAATCGGAAAAAGCGCCTTTCCATCTGAAATCGAGAAACTGGTACGTAATTATTCGCGATACTGAATTTCAAAGCCGTTCAGTTACTTCTTCTAGTTGTGCTTGCGATTGATTGAAAAAATTGCCAATGAATTCCATAAATTAATAATTAATCATTTTGAAATGTGAAGGAAGTCAAGCATCAAAGTAA
>JAHZNP010001047.1:0-28073 GCA_020615345.1 Triops cancriformis
AGACAACCTAAACGTTTTGCTCGACCTAGTACAATCAGTCGATAAAGCACCAACACACACGATAAGCGACTTGGTTATGGACATTAAAGAAAAATCGAAACTTGATGGTATATTCCAATGGACAACTAACCTGCGTAACACAATCTACTCTGTTTTTCTTATCGTAGCTATTCTTTTAATCTCCTCCATAATTTACAAATTCACACCATGTTTCTCTTTACTGTTATCTCTATATAGAAAGAACAGCAAAACCAAAGAACGTGAACCAAAAGATTTGGAATTAGTAACGGTAGCACGGGAAAATCAAACGTAAACTCCCCCTATTCTTGATCCCACTACAAATGCAGAGTTGCAACGAGCGCGCTCGCAATGTCACGAGCGAATGTGCGAGCGCGCTCTTTTTCAATTTTTTGGAAGCGCGCTCGAAGCTATGTCACCAAAGCTCCGAAGCGCGAAGCGCGCTCGTACAGCAGCGCCATCTAGTAGCGAACATCTAAAACATGTAACAAAAAATCGTAACATGCGTTTTTCACAGACATTATGATTTATAATTAACATTTCCAGAAATTGAAACTATGAAAATCAAACAAGAAGCATTTAACCTGATCAAGTACATTACGTGAACCTGAAGTATTTTTACGAAACAATATCTAAAAAAAATAAAGTTTGCGCTTCCACTCAGTAGACGGCACTATTGAAAGATCGAGAGCGCGAGCGTCAGCGCGCTCCTTTTTTTTATTTGAGCGAAAGAGTGAGCGCGCTCGCAAGAATCAGTAAAGGGCGCGAGCGCGCTCGCAAAAAAAGAGCGAGTTGCAGCTCTGTCCAAATGTTACGACCGAATCGCAAAATTTAGACACCATTGCCCCAATGAATTACCCATGCACTGGTTGTCAATTATAAATATGTTGCCGGGGTCGGCATTTAATTCTAGCAAGGGACGAATGTAACAAGGCGAATTTAGACTAGATAACTAACGTATACTAATATATAACTAATTCTATTCTTAGCTTAGAAAGAGCGGAAGCATAATCGTGCCAGGAGTACCCTCCCGTATGCGAAGCTCTCTCTCCAATATGATACCCGGTATGGCGCGTGCGGCGGCACCGAACCGAGACACCTGCCGGATTCTATTGCATTGAGACAGCACCGGAATGACATCCCGTACGGAACTGCTTGGCTCTACAGTATTGAACATAACCGGAACATCAACAGCAAATGAAGAAGGCCGAGTCAGCAATAATTATGTACAAAAGCGGCCGACCCGAGTAGACCAAGGAGAGATCAGCGGCCGCGTTCCAACCGTAGCAATTACTGTACAAGTGTTACTCTGTACATAGCGTTAATAAACGCTAAAGATCTTTAAGAGTAAACTTGTCTTCAGAGTCACTTAAATCTTTAACCCAAAATACAAGTTTACATTAGAAGGTAAAGGAGACGTTATGTAATTTAGACTTATGTTCTTGGGACGGCCAATTTATTCTTTTGATATCAGGATACACGTTAGCACACGAAGGCATTGACACGAGAAGGTAAGAGTACGCATTTTGCAGAAATCGGACTAGTGGGTGGAAAGAAACGGGTAGGGTAACTCTCCCGGGACAGGTATTGCCACCTGGGCTGAATAGGGGAAAAACAGAAGGTAAAGGGTTTCTACCGGGGAACAGGGTGACTAGGGAAGGGTAGTGGGAATTCCTTTGGTGAACAAAATAAACTTCCAACAGGTTACTCATCTTCCGTGTCGCTGCTAGTCTTCGGCTTAGCAGTGTGACGCGATCAGTTAGGTTGAAGGGCCTGTTCCTTCGCATAGGCAACGGCAGCAGCGTCTTCAATCAACTGCTCCGCGGTCTTGATCCTGTACAAGTTCAGCTTTTCCGTTAGACTGGGCTTGAGGCTATAACTCAGATGTTCAATTCTATCTTCTTCCGGCATGTTAGGGTCGATTTGGTCGCACAAGTCTAATACCGCATAGCAGTAGTCTTCCACAGTCTTATCGGGAAGTTGGTACCGACGACGCACTTTGTCCTTCAGATATCGTCGGCGATCTAAGCGAATAAAACGCTGGTGGAAGTGGTCCACCAGTTCACACCAGGTGTTCGCCGGGTTTTCAACACGTTTATACTGACGGTCGAACCAGCTTCTTGTCGAACCAGTTAGGTAAGTTGCGATGAAGGACAACTTGTCCTCTTCTGTCCACCCGTTATAGTTTGCTATCGTTTCATAATCCCTGAGCCATACCAAGGGGTCTTCCCTCGACGCTCCCGAAAATTCTTTTGGTTCACGGGCCCGACTTTTACGCCCGGCTGAACTGGACCGGTATGTACTCATAGCTGCGGCGGTGGCTGAGGTGTTTAGGCGAAATTGTCCAGGTAGAGCAAGATAAGGCTGATCGGGTGAGGTAAAGTTGAAAAAAAAGATGTCAGGTGAAGTAAGGCTAGGATGTTCGGACTGGTCGTTTTGTAAGGTCTCCTGTATTTCGAAAGAGTCAGCAAAGTTGATGGGTTGGGGCGGATAGTCTACCACCAACGGTGGGACGGCAGGAAGCCGTTGGTGATCTGCTGTTGATGGGCTGGAGGGGGCTGCTGGTACTGTGAAGGTGGTCGGCTGAGTGCCGATACCGGAGGCTGGTTAGCTGGGGCTGGCTTCTGGGGCGCGAGACGCGGCACAGAAGTTGCGGCACGGGGACAGGTGGTGGTTTCGGGCATTGCGGGGCTGCTACCACTAGCCTGAGCTGAGACCCCCTTTGCGCGGTGCTCCGGGTTACCTCGTTCAGATTGAACATTAAGTCCCCCTTTTTGTTTAAGTCACGTGTATTCAGTGAAACGAGCTATCAGAGGCTTTTGAGAGGTTCTAAGTCACTTAAGGAGACTTTTGACATTAAGTTTTTGCAGCACTTAGTCCTTTTTGGCACTCAGAAAAAAATTGTCAAGCACTTAAAAAAGTTTAAGTCCAAGAATGCCTTTCACCAAAAAATTAGAGTCCAGAATTGGACTTGGAAAGTTTTTTCAACGGGAGCTTAAAAAAGTGTAAGTCTTTTTCGGACTATCAAAAATATGTGCCCGGGCTAAAACTTCAAAGTTTTTTTAGAACCTAGAAACTTTCACAGATGGGCGTGTGTAGGCCGTACCCCCATCTCCGCCAAATTGTTAAGTTAATAATGAACACTTGGTACAATTTTGCGTAGTATCTGTGTATTGCAAAGGGCTCCCTGTCCGGATTGCCCTTGTCCAGAACAGAGATCCTCTATTTAACCGCCGCCGCCGGGCACCGGGTACTACAAACACTGCAGAAACCTTGGCCGACGGCGGAAAAGGATTTTATGTACACTTGTACAGGACACTGGTCTGCACAGGATTTCCCGTGCTGACCCAGCGGAGTACAGGTTTTTGCCGTAGGATCAAATCCCACGTGACAATTGCCCCCTCACGGGAACACATCGGGGGTGCAGCAACGGGGGGTGAACTACAGAGGAGCATAAATTATTATCATTTCTTCACTACTAAATTTGGGTCGCTACGATCATACAGGGGGAAACATAGGGTTCTACAACAATTTTACTACGACCTGGAATCCTCCTGGCGGCGTTATCGCTCAGTAACGGGGCACTGAGCATTAGTATCCTGCAGGCCCCATAGCTAATGCATGAGCACGGAGGATAGTACAAACAGGAAAGGAACTGGGACATCCATAACTCTAGGGTCTATGTTGTTTGTAGGGAAAGTGTCATGCAGATTAAGGGTGGCATCGGGAGTGAGGTTGGCCGTCGGGAGGTGGTTAATAGATCCATTGGTAATTCAAGAGGAACCCTTTATCTGGGGGTTTCTTCTTCCGTTTGAGTACCACATTCTTGACTATCCTAGCCTTGACCATCACCTTTCGGCCAACCTTACATCTCAGCTTCCTGATGAATGGTCCAAAACCTCCCCAAAACTCAAACAAACATGGAAAGTGGATGGGAAGTGTTACAAGAGACATTCCGTAGGGTAAATTCCTACTAGGGGAATCCCCTGAAACCCCGAAACTTACCCTGATAATAGGTGGAAGCACTACACTCGGTATATTCGTAGGCATAGTACTTGCGCTTCTGCTAATTGCATGGCTTAAACTTTACAAACCACTTTTAGTCAGAGTAAATCAATTAGAGCAACGTTTAGCAATGCATGAGAAAGAAGTTGAAGAGCGATCCCATAGCGTAACAGGAACCCAGGAATCTCTTACTGAGACACTTCCTCAAATAGTCTAATATAACCAAATTGGCTGAGTCGGTAGAATTTACTAGCTAAATAGCGTAGTCTAGGCTCAATAGATCCATTCGTTCAACCGCTGCCTGTTCTCCGAAACCAACATGACCACTCCGTATCCTCGCTCCCCACCAACCCTCGACTCACATTCGTCGACAACGGAGGCCTGGGAGCCCCTGCCACCGATGCCAAAAAACAACGCCTCGTCGTCGACTACCGACTCGCACCCTGCTCTGGCAGTAGGAAAACGAGGGATACCTCTTCGGCACGGAGAGGCTCAAGCCCTGAGCTACCCTAGTGGCGCCGGACTCCGCCGTCTACCCCGGCTGAACGTCCCTACGCAAGGACGTCACGTGCAATTTTACCGGCGCAGCGTATACCAGGGGTCTACCCTGTTGGCCTACCGGTTGGTGCGCGTGCTGACAGAACATGGCAGGGTGGTCCGCCTGGACTAGGTGTCCCCCCTTCGACGAGTTAATCCCCGAAAATGCAAGGAGGGGGTTGAGCAACCACCGGAGGTGATTCGTGCATTAACGAAGGCTACCCGTGTCCCGGTGGGCTCCGAGATCGACACGTCGCCTGTAGTACGGTTGCCACCCCTGTACCTGCATTGCCAGGATTTGGGCAGACAATGGGGAAAATGCCGAGACAACACTGGAAGCGTCTGGAAGCGTCTGGAAGCGGCACCCCATTTCGGGCCGGTTAATAAAGTAGGAGTAACCTGATGCATCGGTGAAGCCGTGTGGTGGCTTTGATTCCCCCTGGGTTCCAGAAATGTCTCCCTGAATTTCTGTTTTGTTTATGTCATAACCAGTCGGGTTCATCCGGCGCTGCCTTGTAGTAATCAGGTGGTCAGGTTATGTATTACTCGATGTAGTCCTATCCCTAGTGCCCACTGTTTCTTTTATGTTTTACGGTTTTTGTGCATTTTTCTTAATGATAAACGAGATTAACTTAGTGAAATACAAAGGTGTAGTTTGCTTTTAGAAAAATCTTATAACACCCTTAGTTGCCCTCAAGCGGGACGATTGGGTCCGGTAGGGGGGCTATGTAACTTGTGGATTTAGCCCACGTATATGTAATGGGGACTTGGCCCACGTGTAGAATTTAAGGGTCAGCACGGGATTTCCAGTGCTGACCCAGGGCATACTTGACATCCTTTTCCGCCGTCGGCCTGGGTTTCTGCAAGCTATGCAGCTCCCAGTGCCCGACGGCGGCCTTTAAATAGGGCCACCCTTGCCTTAGGCAGGGGCAGTCGGAAGCTAAGTGGTTGTCGTGAAGTAATAAACAAGCTCTCACTACAAAACTTGTGTTTTCACCGTTTAATTAC
Organism: Triops cancriformis; assembly: GCA_020615345.1. NCBI lineage: Eukaryota > Metazoa > Arthropoda > Branchiopoda > Notostraca > Triopsidae > Triops > Triops cancriformis. The sequence continues at coordinate 5,569 of JAHZNP010001047.1, forward strand.
GTGAATTTCCCATTAGGAATCAGGAAGCCAGTACCATTGCTACGAAGCTGTACGGTGAGTTTAACTGCAGATGGGGCGTTCCCCTACAGCTTCACACTGACCAAGGAAGAAACTTTGAGTCGAAAACGGTGAGCATAACTTGTCGGCTACTGCAGGGATTCTCGAACTTTTTTGTTCGCGGCGCACTAGCTTGGTTGCAAATTTGTCGCGGCGTACCAAAAGAACATGGGTCTATCTTATTGTTGCCGCACTAAATAGTTCGGTTATTTTGGTTAAGAAAATTTAGATAAAACGTACAGCTGGACTGGGAAAACCTTACTTCAAACAAATCAGTAATTACACGTTTTTGGCACGAAATATTTTGTAAAATTTAGCACAGTTAATGGGATTTATGAGCTTGGTGGTTATTGCACCTTTTTTAAACCTAGAAACTAATCTAGATACAGCCACCCGCATTTCCCCTTCAACGCTAATTTTGGATTGGTATTTGTTTTAATTACGGCAACCGCCGAGAACCCAGCTCCGCAGGGATATGAAGTGGTGTATGGAATTAAAATTCGCACAGCTTTGAAACTCAGGAATGGGTATTCTTCTCTCACTGACAGCCAAAAGTCAGTTATCTCGACATCGCCAAATCTTGCTTGAGTTCACTATCGCACGACAGCTCGATGAGGCTTTCCTCTTCCTTCGAGGTAAAATCAGCTGGGGTTTCGGCTCGGAAAGGATTTTAATCCATGCAAAGTTTTCTAGGCGATCTTCCTCGAAATATTTTCCAAACCACTTAATTAACTGGTAAAGGTGTTCTTCAAAGACAGCTTTTACACTGCGAGACAAACTGACTTCACTGGAGATAAGAAATTTCTGTATCAAGGAGAAACAATCTTTTTCGCCGTCTTCCTTCCTTTTCATTTTCCACAGCTCTAATTTCTTTCTGAAACTGAAATCTTTTCAGTTGACTTCAGAATATGCATGTGACTGCCTTGCAGCGAGAGATTATGCAGGTTTAGCTTCTCGAAGATATCACACAAGTATGCCAATTTAACTAAAAATTCTGGTTCCACGAATTTTTCGGCATACTCGTGGCTTTCTTCAACAAGAAGTGCTTACAGTTCTTGTCGCAGTTCAAATGTATGAGTCAAAATGTTGCCGCGAAAAAGTAATCGAGAATGGCAATAGAAAAGCAAGGATGTATGCTCCTCTCGCATCAATTCGCACATTTTCCTGAAAAATCTTGCCTCTACCGGACGAATTTTGATAAAATCGACAGCGCCGATCACATTTTCTAATACTTCATTTAATGACGGTACTATGAAGCAATTGCTTCCCTTTGAATAATGCAATGTGTCCAAATTGCGTTTGGTGCTTTGTTTCTAATAAGCGCCTGCAAGCCGCCATAACGGTCGGACATGGATCGACCGCCATCAGTGCAGATACCAACGCACTCCGTCCAGTCCCCATTATTAGTAATAAAGGAGTCCAGGATCTGAAACAAGTCCTGTGCCTTAGTACCTGCCATAATACAAAAAAGATCTTCTACAAAAACTTTCTCGTTGATGAATCTCACATAGCATATTAAATGAGCGTCTTTCTTGCTATCTGTGGCCTCATCAAGCTGCAATGCGAATTCTTTTCCTTCAATTTTCCCAATTAACTGATCATTAATGTCCTCCTCCATGTCTTGGATTCTTCGGCTAATAGTACTGTTGGACAAATGAACACTCGGGAGTACTTTTGCTGCAGACTCACCAAAATCATAATGCTGACCAGATCTAAGGCAGCGGGTAAAAGGAGCTGCTCTGCAATGGTATGAGGCTTTTTAGCCTTTGCAACTCGGTATGCAACCTTGTAAGATGCTAGCAAAGCGTTTTAAGGTATTGCGACCTACTGAACGAACTACCTGTCTGCTGCTTCAGTTCTTTCAACTTTTCTTTTAAAAAAAATGGCACGAACCATGCTTGGATGAATAGTTTCCAAATGTCTTTTAAGTTTACTAGGTAGCATGCATTCTGCTGATAAATTCTTCATGCATACAACACATTGAGGCCTCTGCTCGTCATTTACTTCCATGTACGAAAAACCGAAATCCAAATAGCTGTCATCATATTTTAGACATTTCCGTTTCTTTAAGGTTCCACCACTACCATTGGAGGCATCGTCGTTTTTGTCACCCACTCGTTTGTTTGCGTTTGATAAAAACTTGTCCATGTTTGGTTTAATGAACCATTAGGCTTCTTGATTTTTGATAAGTCAATGCGGGACTAACGATTATTGAAGAAGTTTCAAAAATAACTACAGCAATGCGTGACTTCGGTAAGGTTGAGGAACTAAAAGAACATAGGTCTACCACTCAAAGGGGAAAGAAACAACAGCCCTAAAAGTGTTTCAAAAGTTTAAGAAAAAAAATCATAACAAGGCTACCGAAAACCAAGCTAAGACGGAGTTTGCACACTAGAAGTCGTAGAACTTACCCCTTCTTAACTCTTCGACTTCGAACACAAGAGGGGTTGCCCGCTGAAGTCGGATCTCCCAACGTGGGAGCCGTTACTATGAAGCGAAACACAAAAATCTGGCGAGGGAACGCCGAGTGAACAAGTGACGAGCAGTTAGAAATTTTTCGGATATTTTTTATTCAGACCTTTCGCGGCTCCCCTGCAAACTCGGCACGGAGCACCAGGGCGCCGCGGCGCACAGTTTGAGAAACACTGGGCTACTGCATATTAGAAAGACGTGAACCATTCCATATCACCCGGAGAGCGATGGGTTTATTGAGCGGGCTAAAACAGAAAAATCTTGGCAGGTATCAGTAAACTCATTGAATAGGGAGATGAAACCTGGGATACCGTCTTACCCAGTGTTCTGTTAGCGTACCGGTCCAGTGTTCAAAGTTCTTCTACCTTCACTCCTGTCCGTCTGCAATAAGGAAGAGAACTGTATTTACCTTAAGATGTAGTATTCGGTGGGGGAAACTTGAGAGCGATCGGCCACAAATGGCTCCACCCAAAAATCGCGAATATTTTACCCATCCACCCCCTTGGTCACCTACCGTCACCTTTGCCGTCACCCCACCCTCTAAAATGGCGCCATCACCTGGTTGATCCCTCTCACAAATTAAAAACGGTAAAAAAAAACAAAAAAGTAGGAAATCTTGTGTATTACACAAGGTTTCCTAATTAAATTTTTTTAAACAATATTTTACGTAATACGTAAAATTGATTTGCATAGAATCATCGATTAAGTGTATAGTTATAGGATGGCGTCACTTTCTTGCCAACCCCCTCCCACCCTCTCGTCATCTCGCGTCATCGTTTACTGAACCCACCCACCCTCTACCTGGGTGGCGCCATTTGTGGACGGCCCCAGAGCTGAGCCGGTCTCCACGTCTGAGTATGCCGAGTTATTGGAGAAAACGTTACCGAGAATTTCGAACAGGCGCGTACACAGCTGGGTGTTGCTCAATGTCACCAAAAGGTAACGCATGAAACCTTTCAAGACAGCAGATTCGACTGGGAGACTCCGTTTGGTTATTTACTCCCACTCCAAAAAGGGGACGATTTCACAAGTTTCATCGACCTTGGTTTGTAATCAAATTTATTTCAGATCAAGTGCTGTGTATTAAAAACGGGATTACGGGAGTAAGAAAAGCTGTTTACGTGAATAATCTGAAGAAGGGATTGCCCGTTATCAACGTGACCAGGGGCGGACTGGTACCACGGCAGCAGGTGTGGAAAATTTTATGACCGGCGCCGTCGAAACCGAAATGAATTCCAAGTCGTTCAACTATCTTTTTTCCTAACTCATATTATACGAAGAATTGCAGACTGGTTTGGTTTCCCGTAAACTTTGTAAAATTTAAACCCAGTAGACTTCTCTGTCCACGTTCAACCATCGATTGTGCTGTGAAGATGTCCAAGGCTTTGATTTAAAGATAGCTCGAAACTGGCTCAAATATGAACAATTTTTTTAAAAAACTTGAGCTACAAGGATGATAGTTAAGGAATTCAAGCCAAGCTGTAGACTTTCCTCTTCAGAAGCGACATTTCTGTCAAATTTCCCCGATTCGGAAACTTCTGAAAGAACTATCAATGTATACAAAATTATGCTTCGAGTCTCACCAAACGTCTCTTCTACAGCTTTTTCTCAAGCAGTGGCGTAGGAAGGGGGGTGCGGGCCACACCGGGTGCAACCACTTAGAGGTGACAAAATGCTAGAAGTGTTTAAAGCAGCTTTATCTCAGTAAAAAAGCTATTATCTGCTTTTGTATTTCTTTTAATAATTTCAATGTGTGTGTGGGAGGGGGGGATAAGAAACTTTTCGCACCGGGTACCATCCTTGATAAGCCACTGCTCTCATGCCCGCCAGCGTATTGGCCTAACATTTTGAAGTCTTTTCAACTTTTCATAGCTAAAATTTCCGCCTCTCAGTTGTCTCTATACACCTGCCCTCTTGCACGAATCGCCGCTAAAAGTTGCAATCTGGTAAGCAAGCCAAAGAACTAACTTGCTTCGTCTGGCACGCGGGAGTCAATAATGCACGGGTACAGATTTGACAGTAGCATCAAACATATTCTGCACTTGGTACCTCTATAACTATCTGCACCGCACTCGGTACATCCATAACTATTTGGACTTATAAGCAACCTGCATATTGAAGCACCGCGCTACCTTGCCATCTTCTAGCTCGTCATCATAATTGAAAGGTTTATGTTTTTTCCGGGATGTAATTCTACATCGGAGGAAGTTGACTTCTCAGTTTGTTCTGTGGTCTGTTTTTAACAACTAAATGTGTAGCAAACAGGGTTGTTGTCGAGACCGACCTTCTCAAGATCGAGACGAGACCGAGACCTTCCAAATTTTGCCGAGACCGAGATGAGATCGAGACCTTAAGTTTCGAGACCGAGATCGAGACCGAGACCACCAAAAATGGTCGAGGCCGAGATCGGACTCGAGGTCTCGAGATTGAGACCGGTCTCGCGACTAAACCCGATCTCGAGACAGACGTAAAATGGTCAGCACAATCTTCACTGATTACAAGCTTAAGATATATATTTAAAAATGTAGGAGATTATTCGCCTTTTTCATAAAACTTTCAATTACAGTATTTTTGTTTGAAGGCTATGGGTTACCTAACCGAAATATAGCCGATATTTCCGTCCTCTCTCGTTTTTTTAACATACCTGACAAAAGCGGAAGTTATCCCTGTCTTTTCACGTCCGATCTGTGCAAAACTTGCATGTCGCAACGCACTTCTCACGAAGATCATCATAATATTGATAATCTTTATATGCAAATTCAACAATAGAAGGAATCTTTGTCGTGTGCTCTTTTTTGCCAATTTTGTAAGAGTGTTTAACTTCAACTGATTTTTCTTAGTATGTTCTAAAAGCGCGTATTTTAAAACTTCCTTGATTTAGCAAAACATCGCATGCGCCGGCTTAAAAAAGGCAATTTTGTGTATATGCAAGGGAAACACAGAGATAGGGTCATTTGCAAGACTCCGCTAGTTTTGTAGTTTCCTTTCTTTTAGCTTTACTGCATGCACAAAACTTGACCAAGGTGTCTTCTGGGGGCAATTAGCACCTCGCCTTGAATAGCAGTTGCGAACCCGACGTTGGCAAAATGGCGTGGGCTACGGGAAGCTAGAGCTTTTCGCCTAAGGTCTCAAATAATGAAAGATAGGTCTCGAGACCATGACCTTCGAGATCGAGATGAAGACCCGGCTAAAATTTTCGAGACCGAGACGAGACCGAGACTTTACAAATTTTCCCGAGACCGAGACGAGACCGAGACCTTAGGGCCCTCGAGACTGGTCTCGAGATCGCAACCCTGGTAGCAAATAGCGAATTCAAAAATATTATATTAAAAATTATTGAAGACGGGAAGCTAATTCTTTGCTGTTTCGGATTATTCGCGGCGTTTTCAACTCTGCGACTATTTGTTTCCTCATCCTTCAGGCGCCACATGTTGTGATGGATTTTATTTTTTTACATGCTCATTAAATTAATTAAAACGTCAGAAAGACTTAATTCAGCTCCATTTAAATTGGATTAACTTCTACATAACGGAGTAGTTCATCCGCTGAGGGAAAAAAACTTTACTGATTATTATTGGAAGTTCGTCGGCGACCAGGTAATTCGAGGCAACGGTCCCACTGCCGTAGATTCCAAACTAGGTTTCCTCCTTTCTGGTCCTGTACCTTCAACTGAAACTCCTTCGAGCTTCTGTTCTCTGAAGGTAGGTGTCACCACCACGAATTTCGAACTCGAGAATTTTTGGCATATCGAAGCTTCCGGCGTAATGGACTCCAATACCGATTCAAGCTTGTCAGAATACCAGCGTGGCTCCCTTTCCCATGAGCATGGCCGTTATATCGCTAAACTACCGTGGCGTCCAGTTCATGACCCTCTTCCCACTAACTACTCCATCTGTTTAAGTCGTTTGCAAGGTCTACTCCGACGGCTTAGACAACAGCCCGCCTTACTCCACCGATACTCATCGATTCTAGAAGATTATCAAATCCGTGGATTCATCGAACCAATCAACGAGTCCCATGAAATCCAGACCAACAAAATACATTATCTGCCGCACCACCCAGTAATTAAAGAAACCTCCACTACTACCCAAGTCCGAATCGTATTCGATTGCTCGTGTCGCTCCAACTCTACGTCTCCCAGTCTTAAGGACTGCTTAGAACAAGGACCAACTCTTCTAAAAGATCTCCTCAAAATTCTGTTAAGATTTCGAACACGTACCCATGCACTAACAGCCGACATCGAAAAGGCATTCCTCCAGATCTCTCTTTATGAGTCTGACCGTGACTCTGTACACTTTCTGTGGGTCGATGATCCTAATGACCCAACTTCTCGTATACGTAACTTCCGCTTCAAAGTCGTCCTGTTCGGCGCGACCTGCTCACGCTTCTTCTCCTAGCTACTCTGGATTATCACCTCTCCAAACACGATCATCCTGTAGCTCAAGATCTACGTAACAACATTTACTTGGACAACGTTCTCAGTGGAAAATCCACCGAAACGGATCTTGTCAAATACTTCCACCAAGCTCGCCAAATCCTTAGCGAAGTTGGCTTGAATATCCGCGATTGGTCCTCTAACAACTCCGTCTTGTGTCAAGTTGCGGAACAAAATGGCGTTCTATCCACAAACTCCACAGTCAAAGTCCTCGGTATGCAATGGACCTCTCAGACCGACGTCCTCACCTACACTGATCTCCAAATTTCTCTTGCAAAATCTCCCACAACCAAACGAATTCTCCTGCAGATGGTCGCAAGCGTCTACGACTCTCTTGGTTTCTTAACCCCTGTCTCAGTACGGGCCAAGATCCTGCTTCCAGATCTATGGAAACTACAGCTTGACTGGGATGATCCGCTTCCGACCTCAATACAAGATGTTTGGTCCGAAATCCGTAAAGATCTGCTGTTGTCCTTACATGCTAATTTCGCACGCTTCTGTAACAAACCTGACGGTCTCATTAATGTCTTTGTCGACGCCAGTCCAAAGGCATATGGTGCCGTCTGCTATGTAGTAAACGAATCAGGTTCCAACTTTTTGGTAGCAAAGTCCCGAGTTGCCCCGACCAAAGGAGAACTCACTCTCTCACATCTAGAATTAATGGCTCTTCTCCTTGGAGCAAAACTGATAAATTTAATTCATGATTCTTTCAGTCCCTTTCATATAAATTTCAAATTCATTCTCTGGTCTGATTCTACTATAGCCCTTCATTAGTTGCAATCACCCCCGACTTCCCGTCGATTGGTTCAGTTTAAAATCCAAGCTATCCGCAATCTTCTCAAAGACATCTCTTGTGAAATAAGGCACTGCCCTACGGAAAGCAACCCCGCTGATCTTCTTAATAGAGGAGTTTCGGCTAAAAAGTATTTAACGTCCTCGTTATGGGTTCACGGACCTCCCTGATTGTTTTCTCCTGGTGAGTGGCCTTCCACATTAGTTGTTCAAAGTCTTTTAGTCAACGTTATTGAACCTAATCCTTTACCCGAACCCTGCCTCACAACCCACTTCAACTCATTTACTTCTCTTGTTAGAACCATAGCATGGCACTTAAGGTTCTCTCATAACTGCAAAGATACCCGTACCAAGGTACCTCTAACGGCTCCTGAAATCTCTCAAGCCGAAGTCACACTCTTTAAATATGTCCAATCAACTTTCGCTAAAGAAGAGATCTCCTTTTTGATCGGTACGTCTGACCGAAAGCCATCTCCCCTAGTGTCTCAACTCGATTTGTTCCTTGATCAGCAAGGATTACTCCGCTGTCAAGGTAAACTAGCTAACTCCTCTTTGTCTCTTTCCGCTAAGAACCCTATCTTTATTCCTAAGCTTGCTCACTCAGCCAAATTATTGGTAACTCATTTTCACCAGCAAAACTTTCATGTCTGTTTATATACCACTATTGCATGCCTTAGGGAATCCTTTTGGATCCCGTCAGTTCGTCAGTTAGCTAAGTCTGTATTACGACAATGTGTCAACTGTAAAAAGGCTTCCGGACCTGCTTACGCTTACGTGTCTCCGGACACCTTTGCCTGATTTCCGTGTCCAAAGGTCCCTCCTAAATGTGAAGTCTGTAACAGACCTCATTGTCAACTAACAAAAAGCCCTGTTGTCCTTGGAAGTAAATTTATTCGCATCAAACCGAAAGGTACTGTACGAATACGCCCCGCTACAATCTACGGAAAACTGTCTCATCGGAGTTTTAATGACGACAACGTGTCGGCACCAGAAGCCATTGTCGTCTCGCCCCCCGACCAACCCGGCCCGGAGGATGTCGAAAATATTTCTCCAAAGTGAACTAGCGTGTCTCTTTTTATATGTGTTGTATCTAGTCCCTTTTGTCAAAGCCTAACTTTTCCTGTCTAGCGAAAGATTACCCATACTTGTAACATTCCTGTTTTACTCTTTCCAAAACGTTTGTTTCTATTGTTGGAAATTCTCCTATCCTAGCTAGTATAAAAGGCCCCCTTTCTGCTCACTAAGTGAGTCAGTTCCAAAACGACTCTACCAAAGCACCTCCAGTAGCTCTGGCCTTGCTGTTATCCAGCCCTCCTGTTATCCAGCCTTGCTGTTATCCAGCCCTCCTGTTATCCAGCCGTCCTGTTATCCAGCCGTCCCGGTTATCCAGCCTTGCTGTTACCTAGCCTTCCTGTTATCAAGCCTTGCTGCTACCTAGCCTTAATATTATCCAACCTTCCCGTTATCCGACTCCTTATCCTCCAACTCCTCATTCATCGACTTCCTATCCTCTCCCCAGTTTCCTTACCCAACTTCCTACCCTTACCTCACACCCGTCTCCTTCCCAGTACGGACAATAAATCTATTCAACTCTAAAACACAACGCAAGCCTAACTAAAACCCAGAGATCCACGACACCTGGGAAGAGTTTACTTCGCTGTCCCGACAACGTACACGAAATGGCGCAAACCAGCCAGCAACCTGTCCCTACCGGCACCCTGGGAATGCCAACGAAAGCCAGGTTACGGAAGGCCATGGAGGCTCCCCGATACGAGGGTTCAGACGGCGAAGACCCCATCGTATTTCTGGATCGGTACGAGGAAGTGGCAGACTTCAATGACTGGGACGAGGGCGACAAGGCCAGATTCTTCGGAGCCAGCCTTGGAGGCACAGTTCTCACCTGGTATCGCAACCAGTATCGACATGAGCAAAAACGCTTACCAGCATGGGAGCAACTCAAAGAAGAATTTAAGACAACCTTCATCTCCCCAGCGTGCAAATATCGCCAGCTCGCCAGATTGCAGATGAGGTTCCAAGGTCCTAATGAAGGCATAAACGAGTATTACATTGACGTATTCGGGCTATGTGCCGACATCGATCCGCATTTGACTGATGCCCAAAAACTTGAATACCTTTTTCGCGGATTACGGCCTAGCCTTATAGAGGTCCTTGCTCAGCAACGGATCAAGACCTGTGCGCAATTTAGCGATGCAGCCAAAACATGGAATTTGGCCAGGACTATGCCAGATCTTCCCAGGCCTTGTGATCGTCCGTTATCCGGAATACCGACAAGCGTGTTTCCATCGCCGGCGTAAGTGTCCCCCCAGTTGAAGTATGGCCTGTGGCTGGTACTGGCATCCTCGACAAGTCCAGTGAGGGTAAATGGGATAAATTGTTCGGCGAGCCTCACGACATGCTAACCGAGGGTTTCCAACAGCTGCGCAAATACCTACGTGGTTCAAAAGGTAAGGTTGGCCGCCCTCTTTTTCCAACTCCCGTACACATGAGGGAGCTCCGATCTGCTATCAATGTCGAAAGCCAGGGCATATTGCTCGGAATTGTCGGAGTGGCTCCAGAGATAGGGTCCCGCCGCATCATGCGAGAAATCAGACCGAATTAGAAAGGCATCAACCTCAACATTTTAATTTTAATAGGGAAAGGTACCATCAAAATTTTAGAGAGAATAACCAAGGCCCACCAGACCGGGGCAGTCAAGCGGTACCTATGCTCCCGCGCAGCGAACGCCCAGCCGGTGCGGGAAACTAGGAGAGGCGACTCATGGGGATGGAGACGCCGGAGCAGTAACAATCCCCGTCCTCTGTTTTAATTGTTCAAACCTAGTTAGAGAAGTAATTTTATGTAATGCCAAAGAGATGGCAAGCATCATAGATACAGAGGCTGCAATTAACGTAATTTCAGAGGATTGGGTAGCGCGGAATCAGCAAAAATTGAAGAATGGGGTGGACCAAATGTCATGGTGGCCAGCGGTAATTTTGCGGAAGTAAAGGGGGTACTTGGCTCACTGTCCACCTAGGAGGTAGAGAAACGAGAACGAAGGCCGTTATTTTTAACAACGGACTTACCGATTTGATAGTAGGAAATGTCCTGTTACGTCAGTTGGGGGGAAGTTCCATTCGCTACGATGAAAAAGGCTTTAGATTGCTTCTAGCTAAAGATGACAGATAGGAAGGTGTAAGGTCTGACAATCAGATAGCCAGTTTAGAGAGCAAACTTGAATGTAATGTTATCGGGTTTCGGGAAGAAGCAAAGGCGAAAACAATGACACGGGAAGGCGAAACCCCTGGCGATGAGGAAACTCGCGTTGCCCTCGTGCGCCCCGAACACGAGACAGAGGTAATATGTCCCGGCATGACAGTAGTAGTACAGGAAGCCCAGAGTATACCCGCCAGATCTGCTGTCCCTGTATGCGCTGTTCTAGAAAGAAAAAGGAGGGGAGGAGTGAGCGAAGCGGTAGGAGAGCAAGCAGACCCGGAGTGCCAAGCAGAAGATTTACTTGAAGCCGAAAAACTGTTGTTTTTGAAAAGAGGGATAAGTACAGGACGGTCGTTGAACACCTTCCAGGGAGGAAGGGGAATAGTCATGCTGACCAATTTCGACAAGGAGGCGCAATGGATAGCCCCTGGCACGGTGCTCGGCCGTATTCAGGAAGGAGGCCCGGCACACCTAGAAGAAATAGCAGAAATAGCGGAAATTAGTGAAGGTGATGCACTCGCAAAATGTATTCCCAAATCTCTCTCTCACGAGCAGAAGCAAGCACTTAAGAAGGTATTGGAGGAGAATAGACTGTTTCGCGGGAAGTTCCGCCGACATAGGACATACTGCCGTAGTGAAGCACGCACTTGACACCGACAATGCAAAGCCGACGGCTCAAGCTCCATACCGAAATGCATACCGTGAAAAAGAACTAATTCGGGATCAAGTACAGGAAATGATACAAGCAGGGGTCGAAAAACCTTCAAGTAGCCCCTGGGCATCTCCTGTAGTCCTAGTAAAAAAAAGATGGCACGTGGCATTTTTGTGTCGATTGCAGGCGGCTTAATTCAGTAACTACTAAGGATGTATATCCATTGCCGCGAATAGACGACGCGCTCAACTCCCTTCAAGGTGCAAAGTTTTTCTAGACTTTGGATTTAATGTCAGGCTACTGGCAAGTAGGAATGCAAGAGGAAGATAAAAGAAAAACCGTATTTATAACACCGGACGGGCTGTACCAATTCACAAGGATGCCTTTCGGTCTTTGTAATGCTCCTACCACATTCCAGAGAATGATGAACGTTGTACTAGCCGGACTGAAATGGCACATCTGCCTTGTCTACTTAGACGACGTTCTAATATTCTCTAAGACTTTCTAACAACATTTGATAGACATGAACTCCGTCTTACAGTGTTGAAGGGAGCAGGGCTAAAATTAAAGGCTAGCAAATGTCATTTTTGTTGCGACACTGTTAGCGTCTTGGGACACGTAGTGAACCCGGAGGGCATTCTCCCTGATGAGCAAAAGCTTAAGGCGTTGCTAGATTTTCCCCAGCCGAAAAATCTTACGGGTATCCGCAGTTTTACGAGCTTTTGCTCGTATTATCGCAAGTTCATTAAAACCTCTCTCAAAGAGAGGAAACCCTAACACGTCTGACAAAGACTAATGTACCATTCACCTGAGGGCCCGAGCAACAGGCCGCGTTTTGAAGACCTAAAGCAGGCCCTGGTGTCGGCACCGATATTGGCACACCCCATTCTGGATGGGGAATTCAAAATACACCCAGACGCCAGCGACGTTGGCATAGGGCGCTGTGCTGGTACAAAAGCAAGGAGGGAATGAACAAGTTATCGCCCATGCGAGTAGACTTTTAAACAAAAGTGAGAAAAACTACTCGATAACCGAAAAAGAGTGTCTGGCTTTGCTGACGTGGTGACTGAAGAAACCAGCCAGGATAGCCCCGCTGGTAAAATAGCAGAAAGTTTAGGTAGGGTTTACACAGAGGTAAGGAACCGGCTAAAAAATCGCAGGTGAAACAGAAAGACGCGTACTACAAAAAGCACGAGGAAAAGACATTTTCGGAAGGACAGCTCGTATGGGTGTACACCCCCACTAGAAAAGTTGGACGCTCAGAGAAGTTGCTCCATCGGTATTTCAGGCCATTCAAGATAATTCGGCAAACGCCCCCAGTTGTCTATGAAATCATGGGGGTAAAAAGAAAGAAATCTGACCTCGTGCATGTGTCAAGGTTAAAACCATACGTAAACCGCCAAAATGACCTGCACACTTGCGAGACACAAGAAGAGAATGTCAATGGCGAGCAGGAATTAGATTACCTTCCCACGGATGAGCTACCGCACAGCAGCGATGAAGGAGAGCCGCCTGAGTTAGGAGTAAGAGAAACAGGACTCCCGGAAATCCCAGAACGCCGGAGATCGCCAAGACTAAGGAAGAAAAACGAAAAAGAGAGAAAAGAATAGTAATGATGAATAAAAGAAAATTTTTAAAAAAATAATCATAATAAAATAATAATAAAAAAGTAAAGAATGAATAAATAGCATAAAATAGTCCCAAATTATTAACAATTAGAACCTATTTTCTTATACATAGGGATCGTAATTCTTGCATACCTGGTGATTGCTGCGTTTTTTCACCCTCGTCCGGTCAGTTCTGAAAGATCTTTGCATGAAGTTGTATACTTCGTAGACCGAGGGCAAGTTATCTTTCCCGGAGCCCGTTGGATACTCGTTACTGATGTAGACTTTAAACTTCTTAACCAATTACTCCAAAAAACCCAATAGGCCATCGATAAGGAAGTTTCAACGTTTTCAGGGAAGAATTTACCCACCGGACTGTTGAACCTACACCGCCAGCGATTCGAACAAGATACGGCAAGCTTCTCCAGGCTTTTGGACGAGTTAGGCCGCCGAGCAAAGGCCTTGGAACAGCTAAGCGAAGTCCCTATGGTACGCCGGCCCAGGCGAGGTTTAATAAAGGCGGGGGTGAAGCATTAAAATGGCTTTTTGGTACAGCCACTAATGATGATTTGGATACCGTAAATGGCAAGGTAGCAGTGTTAGAAAAACAGTAAGGTCTTATTCGACATGCGGTAGAAGAGCAGGTAACGCTTAAAAATAACACCTATTGGCACAGCCAACGAAATAATGAAGCTCTACAGAGATTAACAAAATGGCGTATGGGATTTGAAGCTAGATTCGAGAGTTTTAGGTCGAATGTCGCGGCGCAGCAAAATGTAAATCAGGCAGCATGGTTTTACAGCTCAGAAGCAGACATGTGGTGGCGCGCAATCGAGGGGGCCTTACAATGGGCAGATACGTACTCAATGCGCGATAAACGACGGCGTGGTAGCCGCTGCCACAGGTGTTCTATCTCCGCTACTCCTTCCTCCAGCTGATCTGACCGAGGCAATTAAGCAAATAGGCACAGTAATACCTAAAGGATGGGCAGTGAGCGATGCGCAGGAGGCTGGCGGACTTTGGTCCCTGTATAGGAATTGTAAGATAAGCTCAGCAGCATACCGGAATTGTAAGATAAGCTCAGACTGTTCGTTGAGCTCCCCCTATACGAACCACGATACCACTTTCAACTTTTTGAGACGATAAAGATACGGGTCCCCATTGTAGGCAGCAGTCTTGTACATGAAATTGTAAACTTGCCGGATTATGTGGCCTTGTCAGAAGCGAGGGAAATGTATGTGGAACTGACAAAGGGCGAGATAAAGAATTGCAAACCCTTCGTGCCTAAAATATGTACATTGGGTAAGGAAATCCAGCGCGTGACGGCTAGGCCTGCCTGCATTACCGGCCTATTAAACGACAACACAGAGGAGAGTGATAGACTTTGTCAAAAGGTGGTAAGAAAAGATCCTGTACCGTCCTAGCCCAAATAACTGCTCGAAAGTGGCTCTATTCCACTGGGAGGCCAATCGTGGTTACCGTATTCTGCCACCTCGGTCTCTCAAAGACTTTGTATGAGGTTAAAAATTTAAGATTCGAAGCAGTAGGCATATTTGAGGTTCCTTCGGGATGTGCGGCAACCACACCTGAGTGGATTATCCCAATCTCTTTGGAGGCTCTTGGTACAACATATCTGACATCCGACATTATAAACTGGGTCTCTCCTTTTCCTGTAATCTCTAACTTCCACCTTCCCACGGCCAACCTTACCCGTCATGAGTCTACCCTGCGAGAAATTCTGGAGTTCGAAAAAGAGCAAAAGCACTTGGACCCAACGAGTGGTGGCCCAATTTCGTGGCAGACCTTTCAAAAAGTTCTGCAAGAAAATTAAAATCTATTAGAGCAACCCCCTATCACTAACAGCATGCCTATTATTTCCCTTGTAGTGGCCAATATGGCCCTTATAATCTTGATTTCGGGACTTTGATTTGTTCTAGATCGAATGAAAAAAAGTTTTTCTGATCCGAAACGGGAAAATCCCTTATTATTGAAATGGGCCAACTAACTCGTTTAAAAAACTTGGAAACCCGCTTACAGGAACACGAGGTTTGTACAGTCACGTGAGATAGTAACCAAGCGAGGAATATAGAAAGGATGTAGCAGCTTCTATAACCACCCATAGTATCCGCTATGCAACAAGAACGCACTATAATCAATGCTTCAATCCCCAAGATCGTGTCATTTCCCCGTTAACTGTCAGATCCTTTAGTTAAAAGTTCCGTAGTTCATGAACAACTTGTCACGGCATCAACCCCTAGCACACCGGGTGTAAGTGCGACGCAGGACATTGTGTACACCCTTGTAAACTGGGTGTACCCGTGGGGATGTCCCCTGAGGGGAGAGTCTTTTATAGAGTGCCTACCTTGAAGCCCCCAAAAACCCAAGGAACCTGTGAGGCGTTTTACCTGCGATCGGTGCTGGTCAACGGATCTCTCCGTGGGTATCGGTACATGAAAGTCACCTTCCAGGACGGGGTGGGTAGTCGCCGCAACGGAGCCCGTTTCCGCGGTGGTGGCCGGTCTCCTAACACCCGTCGTCCAACAGCCAAGGATTTGGATGCAGCGAGTGGACAACGGACAATTGAGCTGGATCCACGAGGAAGACGTCTAGACCAGCAAGAGGGAAGCTTCGGGCTCTTTGTTTTTCCTAAAACAAAGGGCCCGAAAACGGTGCGGCCTGAGTGGTTCTACGTGATTTGAAGCTCGGGATTCTTGACATTTGGAGCATTTTGTTGCCATCGCCTCCAATGCTCTGTCCATGTCCTTGGTGTCCCTGATGCAAGATTGTCAAGACTTTTCGGAACCTCATCGTTTTCGGAACGATAAGGCGGTTATTTTTTAGGAGAAAATTCGTCTTTTATTGTAATATCTCCTCTTATTTTCCAGTAAGGTTAAGCCAGATTCTTTTCCGTAATCTTTTCTGGCCACCCCTGTTGAGCGAAATGTAACGTTTGAGCCGTTTCTGGGTCTTTTCGAATTTCTTCCCGAAATTTCTTCAGTCTTCTATCAGGGAGTGTGAACGATGCTTTTAAAATGTGTCCCATGTGCGCTTCGATCTTGTTTACTGTTAGTTCCTCTTCTCCTGACGTGTCTGACTGGTGCGCGGGATAGTGCATCTGCCACTATTTTGCTTCCCCGCGATCCATTTGGCCGTGAAACTAAACGGAATGAGTTTCATTCTGAGTCTTTGGAGCCTGGGGGATAGCTGATCTAAGATTTTGGTATTTAAAATGGGAATTAAGGGTTTGTGGTCCGTTTCCAAGACAAATTTTGGGGGTCCTAAGAGGTAAAATTTTGATTTCTCACAACCCGCGGCTAAGCATTCTTATTCAATAATTGCGTAGTTTTCTTCACGCGGGCCTAGATACTGCGATCCAAAACTAACAGGCCTCCATTCCTTCGCGTTGAGCTGAAGTAGAACATAGCTTATTCCCATTTTTCTACTTGCATCTACCACAATCTTGGTTGGTTGTGCTGGGTCATAGTGTGCCAGCACTGGTGTGGATGACAATAGCGTTTTGAGCTTTCGAAATGCTGCCTCGTGATTGGGGGTCCATATCCAGTCATTAGAATTCTTCAGAAGATCTCTCAGGGGTAGTGATTCTTCTGTGAGTTTGGGAGAGAAATGTGCTAGTTGATTTGCTATTCCAAGGAATCTTCTCAGTTCTGTGACGTTCTCTGGCGTCTTAAAGTCCGTAATGGCCGCCAACCACCTTTTCCGGATCCGCGCGGAACCCTTTATCGCTGATTAAATTTCACTTCACTTCTTTCAAATTCGCATTTCTCTCCATTAAATTTTAGTCCCTCATCGTGCGCTCGCTTTACTACTTCTACCGTTCGGTCTGCTATTGTCTTTGTATCTTCAGCCCCAGTCAAAGATCATCCATGATTTTCGTCACCCCTTCACATCCCTCGACAATTTTATCCATTCTGCCAGAGAAGTGTTCAGGGAGTGAGCTGACCCCAAAAGGAGCCCTTAAGCAACAGAATCGTCCAAATGGTGTAATGAACGTTGTTAGCTTCTGGCTCTCTGGAGCTAGGGGTATTTGCCAATAGCCGGAATTGGCGTCCAGTTTGGTAAAAACTTTCGCATTTCCGATTTTCGCGAGACAGTCTTTAACTGACTCCAAAATCCTGCATTCCCTTTTAATTTGATCATTGAGTTTGGTGAGGTCCAAACACAACCTTATGTCTCCGTTCGGTTTTGGTAAAACGACAATCGGGTGACACCAATCTGTGGGCTCTTCCACCTTTTTAATTAGTTGCATCTGTTCCATTTTTTCTAATTCTGCTTTTACTTTGCCCAAATATGGGTACGAGATTCTTCTAGGAGCCGTGATGGCCCATGGCTTGGCTTCCTCTTTCAACTTGATTTGAAAAGGAGGTCCTTTTAGTTTTCCTAGCCCCTTGAATGACTGCTCAAACGGGACTAAATAATTCGGAATTCCATGTATTCCCATTTGTTGTTCTTTTTCTAGAACATTCAGTGTAACAATTTTCAGCTGATTCATTTTGCCTCTCCCAAGCAATGGCTGTGTTAGCCCATCAATGAAATATATTATCCTTGGTTATATTGTTATTCCATTTCATGCATGTCTGCCAGACACCCACACATTTCATGCCATTTCCATCCGGTCCTAGTAGCGTCGCTTTCGTAGGTTTCAGTTCGTTCCTACTCACTCCTAATTATCGAAGGTGCTGTAGCGGTATTGCCGTTACATCTGCTCCTGAATCAATTTTAAACGTAATCGATATGAATCCTTGTTTTGTGCACATTTCGATTACCGTTTTCCATTCCGCATTGGACACATTTCCGTTGATAGCCCCCAAGTGTAGAATTTCCTCTTCTTCCTCCTGGGCCCATGTGATTTCATCAACTTCGGCTGTTTCGCAAAACTTGGAGCCAATGAAGTGGTTCATCTTCTTGCATTTGAGACATTTCTTGTCAGATGCAGGGCAGTTGTGTCGGCCTCTTGGGTGGTTCCGCAAGCAGAAATCACACCTTAACGCTAATTGCGATCCTTCCTGCTCGTTGGGTTCCTTTGCTGCTCACCAATTTGCCCTGGAAGTTACCCCCTGTTCCGGTCTAGCTCTGGTGGTGTTCCTTTTTTCGGGTGTCTCTTCTCTTTTTCCTTTCTGCAATCGCCCTATTTGATACTCGTTAGGGCTTTGGAGGGTTTCTAATTGCCTGGCTGATACTTCAGCCGTCATGCAAATGTCTATAGCTTTTTTTAGGTCAATGTTTTTAACGTTGAGAAGTCGTTTTCTGGTTTCTTCTTCTGCCAATCCTTCCACAATTCTATCCCGCACAATTCCATCTTTGCAGTTTTAGCAAAAATCACATGACTTAATCAAATGCTTGAGGTCCGTAAGAAATCTTGGAAGCTTTCTCCCTCCTCTTGCTTTTTTCGGTTGAAAGTGTAACGCTCCAGGGTTACATTAACTTCCCCCCTTGTATACACATCCAATGCCCGGATGATAACTTTTAGGTCCCTAAGAACTTTGTTCTTCCGTAATGTCCAAATTATTCACGATTTTTAAGGTCTCGCCACTCAAACGTGTGCGAAATAGAGCCACTTGATATTCTGGAGTTGGCTCATTTAGTTTTGAAACTAACGCAAAATCACGCCACTTTTATGTCCACAGTTTAAAATCGTTATACTTGTGTACTTGGAAGTCTAATTTGGGAGGAAAGATTGAAGCCAAAATGTGGTCCATCTCAGTAGATTTCACTTCCAAGAGGACTTGGCTTTTTTCTATACTACCGGCTGCGCCATGTAGTGTTTCTGTTAGGAGGGGGTCTGATTTACCTTCAGTTAACGTAAGACGCTCGGGGCATGCATACAGCTTGAGGGGGATTTTTTTTTAGTGGAGCCCGTTTTTTCCTCTTGTCGACGACGGTAATGGACGAGCAGACGGAGCAAAGAGTCAACATCAAATTTTTGGTAAAACATCAAGGAGATTTTTCGGAAATTCACGACATGTTGAGGCTGCTCATGGAGACAATGAACTAAGTACAGCAGATATTTTCAAGTGGATCAAGCGATTCAATGAAGGGCGTGAAGACTGCAAAGTTGACGCAAGACCAGGAAGACTTTCGATCTCCTTTCTTCCGGAAAACATCAAAAGTGTGCGATTTTGGTACTTTCCGATCACCGAATCACTGTCAGGATGATTGCCAATGAACTGGGTTTGGAAAAAACGACTGTTCACAAGATTCTAACAAATGAATTGGCGCTAAGAAAATTGTGCGCAAGAATCGTCCCAAAGTTGCTGAAACCTGACCAGCAGCAGGGGTGATTGCCCGCAAGTTTTTGGCCCGTAATTCAATCACGACGCTAGATTATCCTCCCTATTCACCACATTTAGCTCCCTAGTGACTTCTTTTTGTTCCCAAAATGCAAATTGGACATGCGGGGTTGCCACTGGGACGATGTGGAGACGATTAAACGCGCGTCGACGAGGCAACTGAAGAGCCCTACTTCAGAGAAATTTCAGGAATGTTTCCAACAATCGAAACGAAAATGGGACAAGTGCATTGTAACAAGGGGAGAGTACTTTCAAGGGGGAAAATGTATTTACCTTGAATTTTGACAAAAAAGTTTTTATGACCACATTCCACGAACTATACGGACAGACCAC
The DNA here is from genome assembly GCA_020615345.1 of Triops cancriformis. Lineage (NCBI taxonomy): Eukaryota > Metazoa > Arthropoda > Branchiopoda > Notostraca > Triopsidae > Triops > Triops cancriformis. The sequence goes on from JAHZNP010001047.1 coordinate 25,438, forward strand.
ATATATCGCTCTGACCGGGTCCTTGGGCATTCCGAGGTCAGGTCATTTATTAGTACTATACCACAAGACCTATCGTTTGCTTTGAAACCGAATTTTAGAAATATTCAACAACTAACTAGTAGTATATTTTAAAGACATTTATCTCCTCACAAAAGGGCTTCTTCCTGTCCAACGCATTTTTAACGAACAAAGGATTAGTTAAGAAAATGAACATAAATACATTGTCGGTTTATTTGCAAAGAAACCCTGACCGCTGGTATATATCTTGCATTAACCCAACGACACTAAAGGATAGAATATCGGAACCTTTGGTTAAATTAATGCTAAATAATTTGACCTTAAGCTCTTCCCAATTACAATGTTTCAGAAATGGTTCACAGTACCGTAACACCCGGTTAACAATAGAAAGACAAGCCGGTTTGTACATTGTACCGATAGTGCTTCAACAGTTGTAAAAACATGTGAAATCTGAAGTCACCAAATATGTGGAATCAGTCGCTGATTAGCCATCGAACCAAAGACTCGATCGCTTGCCATGCACGTCGAAACCACTTTCCTTACTCTGTAATGACGAGTTGAGGAAACACCTTTAAATGTAACTTGAAAAAAACACAAACTACTTCCAAAGAAGATTTCACGCTACCATCTACAAACTCGGCTCAACAATGCTTAATAGTAAAAAAAAAGTCTGGAACTCATTTCTCTCTGTATTATTAGTATTGTGAAGCCGTTTATATCGATGTGTATGGCAAGCGATCCTATCTTTGGTTCCTTGGCCAATCAGCAAATGGTTCTGAACCATTGCAATTGGCCCCTCCTTTTCGGTTCTATTTTTGGTCACAGACCTTTATACAGGTGTTTTGATCCCAGGTTGTTTTGGTCGCCATGTTGGCGAAGGCCCTCGCCTTGTCTCTTCCCCTTGGTTTTTTAATTGTTCCCCTTTCCTCCCCCACTATTGTTGTCCCGTAGACTCTACCTAAAAGATGACGTTTCGGTAACGTTTAAGGTAGAACAGTTAATAGACAATCTTACGTATGATTTCAGAAACCGAGGGTATATATAGTACTGCCAAACGGCAGTGCTATAAAAAGTCGGTTTCGAGCCACAGTAGGCAGGCAGTGCTCTGTTAACGCTAAACGTAGTAACATCACCTGTAAGCAAGGCGTTTGATGCCTTTCAGAGATTTGATTGCTAACTTTGAAAGTACCTTGTCATTTCCTGTAAAAGCGTTAAAGCTTGTAGTCCTTGGTTAAAGTCTTGTGCACCAAGGTGACTGTTGAACTTTGTTAAATCTTATTGTTAAAACTGCTTTTGCATGGGATGCCGATTGTCAGCTAGCTTTCTCCCAGTTGAAGGGAAAGCTTTGTTCTGAACCAGTTTTGCGCAATATTGACCTAAATAGGCCACTTATTCTAACTACCAAGGCCAGTAAAAATGGCTGATTAACAATTCTGCCTCAAGAGGGTGAAGAAGGACATGATTACGCAGTGTCGTATGCGTCCGGTTTATGGAAACCAGCTGAAGTTAACTATTCCACTACGGAACAGGAATTTCTCGCGTTACTAAATGGTGTCGAAAAGGATCGTCATTCTTTGCTTTGTCGTACGTTTACCATTGTAACTGATCATCAGGCTTTGAAATTCTGGCGAACTTTAGGAGATAGGTCGCCCCGGTTAGCCAGATGGGTGTTACGGTTAGGACAGTACAGTTTTGAAGTCCGGCACCGATCAGGGAAAGATATTCCGCATGTGGATGCGCTGTCACGTCAGTGCCGTAGTCTTAATGTTTCCGATGAGCTCACCCTAGGTTATGACTGGTTCATTAAGTATTTACGGTCTGCTGTTAAAATTGCTGTTCCTAAAGAGTTACCCACCGAGATTCTGTTTTATCTCAATTATTCAGCTAGCTATACGACAGATGGTTCTCGAATTTATCGCAGTACGAAAGACCACGAGTCTCAGGGTTATCAGCAGGTTATTCCCCCTTCCCTACGTCCCGAGGTATTACGGTTGGCGCACGACGCTCCGACTGCCGGGCATCTTGGAGTCCGAAAAACTTTGTCGAGGATTACTCCCCTTTACTTCTGGCATAACATTAAAAAAGATTTTAGGGCATATTGTCAGCAATGCCCAAGCTGTTTGTCCATTAAGGCCGATTCACGTCCGGATAGTCAGCCTTTAAAGATCGTGCCTGTTATTGGCGAACCTTTTGCGCAGCTTTCGATGGATATATTATTGTTGGGTAATTCCAGTTCTGGGAATAAGTACGTCCTTGTTATTTCGGATTTGTTTGCTAAGTGGGTGGAAGTTTATGCCCTTAAAGACCAAGCTGCTGAAACTATTTGTGAGAACCTCATTGATTTCATTTGTCGCTTTGGTATCCCCAAATCCATCCTTACGGATCAGGGGGCAAATTTTGAGTCCCGCCTTGTTAAATGCTTGTGCGAAAGATTAGGGGTGAAAAAGTTGCGCACTACCCCGTACCACCCCTCTTGTAATGGCCAGACAGAACGATTCAACCGCACCCTATGTGAAATGTTGCCCCATTATGGTGCAAGTGACCAGAAAGATTGGGATAAATGGCTCGATGCATGCCACCACTGGCTTCAGTCCGTACGAATTGGTTTTTGGTAGGCG
>JAHZNP010001048.1:0-28067 GCA_020615345.1 Triops cancriformis
TAAATGTTAATATGAATAAACGGAAATCCAAACTTTCTTATTTACAAAGAAATAAACTGCCAGTGTACAGGCGTAAGGCTTGAATACAGTCTATGTTATCGCGAATTTTTTTTGCATGGTTCGGTTATAGCGAAATTCGGTTATAACGAAAAAACTTCTCTGTCCCTTCGATTTCGTTATAACCGTTTTCCACTGTATTGAGGAACTTTGTGATAAGAGATTTCGGGTGAGCCGGAAAAAGTTAGTTTGTCGGTCTTCCGAGACGCGAAACTTTTCGTCTTAACCGATATTTTGTTTCGTCTTAAGAGAAGAGAAACGTATGTAAAGAAATAGGTTTTTACCGTGACCATAGTGTTACTTCGTCTTGACAGATTATTCGTCTTAACAGTTTTCATCTTAACCGGTTTCGTATATGAAAAGGGCTTTTGCCTTTCTTTCGGCGTTTATTGACTTAGTCTAACCCTTTTTAGCATGAATACGAAATAAATACACTTGGTTACTGCTATGAATAACGAAAACAGAAATAAAAAATCACACTGGATTAATTTCTTCATTTCCAAACAATCTAGTTTAATCGTGAATAAAAAAAGACCAGAATATATCTGCTTGCCTTGCTATTGATGCACACAGCCATCTAGTAGTGGTCTCAAAAGATACGGATCCTAGAAACCGTCATTTAGCCGCTGCCCTATACCCGCCAACCCGCTTTCCCAAACCGGGAACGAAACCCAGTAATTTTTATTAATATGGCGACGACGCCTCAAGGGTAGTGAGCGATTTGAAAACCGTTTCCCTATTCCTTAATCGGGTAAAAAACGTGTCTTCAATTTTTAGTAAGTACAACATTATATCTTAATATAATATCTTGAATGTGTTAATAAAAATATTGCCAAAGAAATAGTAGGTTCGCCACAATTCAAAAATAGAAAGAAAACATAATAGAAAGAAGTCTATGTTATTCACCCTGGGGGGCCTTGAATGCATTCCATCACATCCGTTCGACTCCTACTGACCAAGTGGTATATACTTACCGTCTCTTCTTTTCCCTTTTTAGGTACAAATTAGTGGATGCTTCTCAAATAAAATCGTGGTTAAAGAATGTCCGGAATATGTTGCGGACTCCTTGGCTGCCTTTCACATCGTGTGCTTTTCAATTAAAAGCAGCTTATGCCCGCCTTAACTCGTCTCACTAAACCAACCTCGAAATGCTCTTTGCGGGCTGGGAAGGCTTACGAGATAATGGAACCTCTGTGAGACGCACCAAGAACACATACGTATCGTCCACCGAAAGCTGCTCCAAAGAAGAAGATTCGGATGAGACAGAAACCACAAGTCCGGACTCGCTTTGTGGTAGCCACCGCCGCCGCCGTAAAGCAAACTTTTCGGAACCACAAGCTTATCGCCACAGTAATATGAGCGCTTTCCGAAATTCCGTCCATGGTTACCCCGTTCCCACTATGGCCTACAGTGGCGGGAAGGAACCCAACTCTTTTACTGCCCATCCGTGGGTTTTCTCACACCCTAACCCATTGCCTTATGTATATCCCGCGCCGTTCCAAACCCCGTTTGGTCCCAGAGCCTTGAATTGCAACGCTGTGCCTGATCTGCCTCTCAAAACTAAACCAAAGAAATTCGTCCACAAAAGCCGAAAGAGTGAAGTGAAGCCCAGACATGCACAGCACGTTCGAGAAGGGGATTCTTTCTCGTTTCTGAACTGTGGAAATGGAAAAGTTCCCAGGACAGCATGTGAGGAGCGAAACCAGCTCAAGCGTCGTTTTAGCGATTCGGATCTGTACAAACTTGCAAGACGTGTGGATGACAATCATATTCCCAGCGTCGCCAAAGACGCCAGTCGTAGCTCAATTCCCAAACAACCTCCGCTTTTGCATCATAGCGAAGAAGATGGTGACGACATCTCGGAAGGATCGGTGGAATCTATGGGTAAATAATTAGTATTATTAGTTCTGCTAGAAATGGTGTCGTAATAATTTCGTTTTCTTGTAGGACAACATCATTTAAGTCGCCTGGTGTCAACATTAATAGACGAGTTGCGATCAGTTAGGCAGCAGAACCGACAACTTTGGTTAGAATTGCATCAAACACGTTTGGAACTTGAAACCGCATGGGCGGAGCCCAAAACTCTGGCTGGGGCGACGTATCAGCCCGGATACATTTCAAGTAATTTTGTTTTACCACTAATTCATAGAATAGCTGGTAACAAGAACGATTGAATGTCTAGGTTTGGTGCAGCAAATTTATACAGCACAAAGACTTCGGGAAGAAGCTATGAACACTAGCCAAAGTTTTAAACCGTGGCATAATGGTTCAAATCAAAGTTTGCTCACCGAAACTGTGACCAACGGCCACAAAATGCCTTCAGCCTCGAGCGTAGATCAACTGAATTTGCAGAGAGATGCGCTCATGTTTCGGTTGCACCAAACCGAGAAGCATTTGAAACAGCTTGAACTGGATGACAAAGAAAGAGAAGTAAGTGGTTAGAGCCTAATTTTCGGATTTGCATGTAGATTTTTAAAGTTGCGGGACAATTGCGTTTTAATAAAACCCATGTTGGCATGGAAATCAAGACCTATTGATTTAAGATCGCACAAACATGCAAAGTGTTACGCTAACGCGTGAACTAAATCTGGCCTAGAAGCGGAGTTCATTTAAGATCTGTACTTGAAAAAATCTGAAGTGAGGGGTCAGTTAAGTACAGATGTTTACGAACGTGGTCTCATTGTAAAAATACGATACGGTTAAAGTGCAATACAGTCGAAACGATTAGTACAATAGTCACTGCCGTCTCTGTTGAGCGCCAAATCCCAATTTGAATCAAGCTTGCCCCTACCGTTAGCTTCGCTTTGTCGCCGTTAGGAGGCACGAGTGTACGAGCCACCATAATAAGTCTCCAAGCTCTATCAAAAGTGTCCTCGTCACCCTGTGGGTTAAATAAACCAAGGGAAGCTTTCAAACAACAGAGTTTCACTGCTGACTAGTTTCACCATAGTTAGAAGCGTTTGAAATTGGTTCGAATTGAAAGCTATAAGAACGTTGTTGTTTTTCAACAGTGGAACATTTACTTGCTTGTTATGTAGTAGTGTAAGTATAGTATTATTAGTAGAAGTATACTAAGTTGAGTTCGTTTTAAAAAATCTCGACAGTATGCAGTAGAGCAATGCTTCACTAATTTCCTGTTGACAATTTCGTAATAAAATGTGGAAGGATTTCCACGTATCACCTGCCCTTTTACCATTTAGTTAAATGCACCAGACCCCTTTTAGACTTTTTTCACTTTTTCCCTCACTGATGACACGTGTGCCAGCAAGAATGGTAATGGCAGTTATCTTCCAGCGGCACTTCTAGTGATGCGATGGTGAAGCTAGTTTTAGTCATTCTTATCGTAGCTAGTGGTCTGGAGAGAACGTGCCTTCCTGAACAAGTAGTTTTGAAACACGAAGGCGGACGTCTATCTGATCTTTCGTTATTTACACGAATAGCCCTTTCATTATTTGCACGAATAGCCCTTTCATTATTTGCACTAAAAGGCCTTCTCGCGTTTGGCTCTTTGTCACAATATGTACCAAGTGGCTGATCCGAACCGGATATTGCGGACCAAGGGGAAACGACGTTGTCGACTTCACGGTTTATTGATAGAAGATATCGAAATTAACGGTCGATACCTTTATTTTACTTTGCTTGGGTTTTTTACCATAAAGCAGTCTATTTTGGTAACAATGAAATTTAAGGGAGAAGCCGTTAAAGGTCTGGCTTCGTCAAAGGTTGAAGCGGGAATCTCGGGGAATGGTTACAGGGGGAAGGCGACAATTTCATTGTTACAGCAAATAATTCCGTGTTAGCTTGGTATGAATAGCCGGAAGAAGTCTTAAGAGATGGCAACTTTACAATAATTTTAAAAAATCATCAAGATTTTATAAAAACCCTTTCAGATTGATCCGGAACAGTCGCAGTAGGCTAAAATGTCACAATATCTACAAAGTAGACTGCATTTACAAGAAGGAAAGGCTTGGATAATCCCAGGTAAATAGTCACAGTGTGCTTCGCGCTAATGACTATTGTTTCCACCAGAAACTTTATTAACCTGAGAATGTTTTCTAAAAAAAAATGAAAAAAGATGGACAGAACGTACAATACAGTATTCGGCAGGAAACAGCCCTAAGCTAATAGTACGGCATAGGGCAACAATGAAATTTCCCATTACGAAAGCCTTGCTGTGGGTTAGGAAAAATTCGCGAAGGACGGAGTAGGGCGCGTCGTAGCTTTCGAATAGGAGTGTGAGCCATTTGCCAGCAGCGCCCAGATCGCGACGGAAGTGATTCTCGGTCAATGTTCTCTCCGTCAAACTATCTAACAATTGTTCTCCACGGTCCGCTTGGTAATTGCACCATCGGTGTCTGGGACTCCGATGAAAATATTGTGAGGTTTTCGAATATGAGCAAGAGCTTGTAACGGCGAGAGCTCATTTCGCAAAGGCTTGTTGCTGCTCAGATACTCGTAGCCAAGAACTTCCAATATTCCGACCTAGAAGGGGACTGCTAAATACTTGTGACGTCATCAAAAGTTAGGATGCCGATTCTCAATTGGCCGACATGGTCGAAAGGACCACCCGTAGAACGGATGTATAGCAATTCATATCAAAACAGTGTCGTCGATCAACAATGAAAGTTTTCCCGCGGAATACCGGCGTACCTTCACAAAAATGAACTTATATGTTTTACTTCGATCCAAGTAGTGATTTGCCGATCAAGCGAAAGTTGATGGACTAAGTTCTTTCTGCGAAGTATATAACTTTATCCGAGTATTTTAAGGCACCAACTCAAGATGGAGCAACTGTGAAAAGAGCGACCAGGTGCAAAACAGACTTGTACCGATTTGAACGTGAGGTGGATTTAAGTCTGATTTAAGATTATTTTAATGAAGACAAGGGTTGACTAGTATGACAAGCTCTTTTTCCTTTAGCTTGAACTTGATTTGAAAGCTACACTGTAAAAAATTATTTGAGACTTTACAATGATTCGTTGTGCAGCAAAAAAAATACAAGGACTTCACTGTGAAAATACTTACAAAACTGATGTTTTAACCACGAATTTGTTGTAGAAATACATTTTTTAAGTATTTTCACAGTAAAGTCCTTATAATTTTTTGCTGCAATTGTAAATTTACAAAAAAAATTTACAGTGTAGCTGCTCGCAAAGATTTGGAAAGGACTTAATACAAAAACGGATTTCTTAGGTCGGATTTGAAAGCTCTTTTTGTGGAATGTTCGACAGGGAAAAGTACACCCTTCTTATCGGTTTCACTTCACGACAGCATAACAACAAATGATGATGAAAGGGGTTGGTATTTTCCCGCTTCTTTTAACTTTTCTTTGTATATCTTTTTGAAAAAGTGTTCATACTTTTGACGTTGCAATGAATCACATATTGAAATTCAATTTGAGCTTAATTGGGCTCACCTTCTAAGTCAATGATTGAGTAAAAAGGCTGGCAGAAGCACTACATGCAGTGTTGATAAGTTTTTTCTTCGAATTGCTCGCCAAATTTCTAATACAAATCGCCAATATCTCGTCAAAATTACGGAAGACAAGTCGCCGTTGTTCAACTAAAATTAGTCATTTAATTTTGCGATATACAATTACGAACTGATGTACAATATTACGTTACACACATGTATTCCAGATCTGAAATATCGTCGTTGCAAAACCATTCAGTTGTCACTAGGTGTAGGTAAGGTCTTTCAGCTATGATTACTTGATTCTATCTATTGTATCTTACAATTAGTAAAATCGTATCTGCCAATATGGCTTGGATAACCCTTAACATTTTTAGGAAATTTATCGTAAAAAATTGGAATGATCTTGGATTTGTTCAAGTTCCTTTTTTGAGCTAGAAAAATCAAAATTTAACGACAGTGAAAAGCTCCATTAGTTAGAGCTTCAAGCTTGAGCAATGATGAAAAGCTCTATTTGTTGATATACTAGCCATTAGGAATAGGCCAACAAAGCAAGTCAGTTGTTTTATTGTTAGCAACTGCTCTATTTAAGTGATGGGTTCAAAGAGCGTAGGATTTCCAAACGCACATATTGTTTCACCTCACCGAATTGGCTTGCGTAGTCAATATTTGGCTTGGCGCTTTTCATTCAAGTGTAGTTTGGTTGTCTCACTGTTAGGTGGTTTACCAATTGATAGGCTTCTTTATTTAACCGCGCTACACACGGACGCCTCGGAAGAAGGGGTTTTGTGCAAATTTATTGGGCTCCTTAGGTACCATTCTCGAGTGTGTTGACATGTTTGTAGATATTCTTTCTGTCTATAGGGTTTGACAAGGGGGTGCTCCCTGTGATTTACACACTTTGTCAAAACATGTGGCTATTACGCCAATGAGGAGGATCATGCTAAAGTAGTCAAATTTGCTTGGAGCCTACACACCAAAGTCGAGAACCCCAAACCATTTACTCAGTGAATAAAGCAATTCAATCGCGACGACGACTTCCCAAATAGGAGAAACGGGAAATCTCTCCATCATTGCTTAAATCACCATCTAGGAAACTCTTTGGCCCCGCTTTTTTTTTCTTTCTCTCTTTATATTTATTCAATTTCCTAAGAGAACCGATCTTTTGTCAACACATTGGCAAAGCGTTCAGTTTAAGTACGAGTTCAACCAGCGAAAATCTTTGCACTCTGTTGGTACAACGGACCCCGAAACTGGGAAAATTTTAAGGAAAAGGTTATAAGTGCCTATCGGGGGGTTTTGTTTGCAGTTTTGAAGCAGTCAAAATTTCAGGTAGAAATATTTCCTACTAAACATGATATTTTAGAAAAACTTGAAAATGTTCGCTGAGGGAGAGAAAGAGAGATCCCGGGAGGGGCGAAAAACCCTGAACTTCGATAGGAAGAAAAGCTGAGTAATTTTCGGATATGGAAGTATACCTAAGAAGATGTGTGTGTGTCTTTCCTCCCCATCTCTGTCTTTTCGGGTATATATATGTGTGTGTGTGTTGGTGTACTTTGTGTGTACTCAGGTTGAGGTCCTTTCCATTCCGTCCAGTCAATATTAGCTTGGGCCGATGGCAGAAAAGGCTCGAGAGTAGTTTGGCAGAGCTAGAGAAGGCCAAAATTTCGGAAGTTGGAGTAACTTGAAGCCTAAGGGGCGTGGTAATATTACGGGCGGGGGAGAGAGGGCTGGCAAGGCACCGGCGGTACACGTACACACATACATACGGGAAAGGCTTGGCTGCTCTCGTATCACATTTCGCTTTTGTTCTCTCATCTGAGCCTAAATGAGATGAACTACTCAGCACTTATCCCAAATGAGGCAGCTGAACAATTCCGGGGGAAACCCTTGAGATCCCAATAGGGTTTTTGGTGGGAGATTCCCAGTTTTGGCGGCAAGCAAACAGGTGTTGCTTACATAGCGAGCTCTGCTTTTAAGCTAATTAACTTAGTTTATGGAGGTAAAGTAGTCGACGTGAGCAGAAATGGGGGAAAAAAAATAAAAATACAAACGAAATTAAATTTTAAAAATTGAAGAAGGGAACGCACCAACACTGGTAAGAGGAAGAACGCAGTAACGAAGCCCGGCTTTAAGAGAATGTTGGCTGTCATTGAGGAGGTTACCCGGCGAACACGAAGCGTTAGTGTGACTAGTTAGGTGGAATGCTTAAAAGTTTGGGAATTCTGAACGTAATTTGTAATTTAGGGCAAATAAATTGTAATTACCCCATAAACCGATTTGTAAACATTCTCCTTGCAGAACAAACGTGTGTTAAAATAGCTTTAAGGCGTGTTTTTATAACGAAAATAGTCTCGACTTTTTATTCTAATTTTATTATAAATTAGCGCAGTTTTATGAAAAATGTATAAACTCAGTTCTTACTGCAACCATCAAAATTGCATTTGTCTAAACAGTATTTTTGAAGTCTAAATTTCTTTATGGATATTTGACACTGTCCCAGGTTTGACAACAGTCTTCTAATATTGAAAAGCTACAAGTTTCACAACGACTTCGTTTTTTTTCGTACTCATTTTCGTTCTTGGCTATTCGTGACTCGTGAAATTATTTTGAAGTACTCGTAGCTTCTGTTTCGAGTCGTTGTTCCATAGTTTATGTTTTACTTAGACCCCATCTTAAATTATTGTTTGGATATCTACAGTAAACATAACAATGAAAACCTGCCAAACATTTGCTATCATGTTGCTTTATAAATAAATGCACGTATGGGGGAAAAGCGGTAAGAACATACTGATAGGTTGCTTTCATTTTCCATCAAGTTTTTTCTGTAACAAAGCGGAGTTTTCTTATATTAATCTCGGAGTACAAGTAATTAAAGGAAGACCGGGTGAGTTAGGCATAGTGTTATACACTGTAAGAAAAATCTACCATTTAATGTCGGAAAATGGCAGTTAAAAGCGAGGAACCCAGATTGGGGCACTTTTTCTATCAGAAGTAAAAACAAATTATAGTTTTTTTTTCTAAAATGGTAGATGTAAGCCCAAAAATCGGTACAAAACTGAAAATTGGTTGGTCATCATACGTAAAATAACGCATGAGATCCCAAAATAGTTCCTAATAATAAGCATAATAAAGGAATGTCTTTTGCTATTACTCGCTATCACACAGAATACATAAACGGTACTCATAAACAATGCAATTTGAATAATAACACTCAGCAATACACCAAATATCCTCACCAACAATAAGTTAATGCCACAGTAAATATGAAAGCTCAACATAAATACGCAATACAACAGCACTCAACGGCACAAATTAACCGACAACGTGTTTAAGCTTTTAACAATCCAATTTTAACAACGACAATTCCACATTACACTCGTCAAATAATATCAACGAAACAATGCACACAGCCAATTGACACAAAATATTTAGTTAATTTTCGCTCTTCACAAGTCATGAAGAGTGCAATACGCAAAAAGTTTTTAAAGTTTTCCAAAGCTAATGTCGTCTAGGGGGTTGTCTGCCCCTAGCTCTGTTAATTGCTAGAAGAATGAATCGACTTACGGTAAGGTCAACGAATTGGGTCCACGGAACTAACGAAGTTTGGAAATAGGCCACCGATATTTGCGAAGTATACCAGTTTAGAGAATACGTTAGGAATATTCGTATGAAGAATACCAAAATTAGGTTAATTTTAGCAAAACTAGCAAAAATTACCGTCTTTTAGGTGAGAATGTTTAGATATCATGTACCAATTTTTTATAGCGACCATTAATCTCAGACACTCAAAATTCACCACATTTTGGTATCTGTTTGCATAGTGTATATTTAATTGACGTTAAATAAGCTCCAGTCTCTAGAACGAAGCTTATTGTTGTTAAGCTTAGTGCGAGAAGACTGATGCGAGGGTACACACGTCGAGGTATTATTAGGTAGCCAAAGGCAGGTTTGAATACGCGAAACAGTTTTGGGGAGGTTCGTTATAGCGAGATTTGTGTGCCTGGCCAAGGTAAGGCGCGCGACGATACTTTTAAAGACATGCATGAAAAGGGCTGGTGTTGATTTAAGGGGGGGATAAGAGTTTCCAACGGTGGAGTTGTCTGGTTTGGTGACTTTAGCACAGAGCGAAGAATGGCAAGAAGTCCTTTTAGTGTTTATTATGGAAAAAGGTTAGTACTTTTGTGGTGAGCACGAGGGAAGGTGGTATATATATGAATGTATGTATTTACTACTAAGGTCTAAACCTTTTTCTCCTTTGGGGGGGGGGGCGGGTTGTATGGTAGTGAAGTGGGTCTCTTGTTCTGCGTGGGCTTGGACTCCATTAGCTCAATTTGCCTGCTCTGTTTGCTTTACCTTTTTCTTCCCCTGGCTTCGCTCCTACTCGCCGAGCACAGCACGATTATTGTCGCCGTCCGGATAAACTGCTGCTATATCACGAGCGTGGCACAGAAAAGAGAGGCAAGAAGTGGAGAATAGTTGGGCGAACCAACAGAACACACCAAGGGCAGTGCAAACGTACAGCATCCATTTCACCTTCCCCCCACCCCACCCACATCGCTTCTCATCGTCATATTAATGCATCTGAGTCGGGGGGTTTAAGCTATTAACATCCTCCTATTAGCCATATTACATGCAGTGAACCAGTTTTCACGAGAATGGACTAGTTTCGGGGTCATCGTTTCATTATTTAAAGGAAATATATATTTCTATAGATTTATTGTTAGGTTTCGCACATTTTTGTTTCTTTCTTTTATTTTAATTTACTTTTTTGTCTGAGAACTGACGTACACTTTCGCTTATGTTCGTATATTATATTATTACTTCTTTGCTTACAAACATTTGATTAGAAGTGGCGAGACAGAGCCACTTTCGCATTAATTTGGGGACTAGTTTCGCGTTTAAGTTCTGTTAGTGAGTTTTAATGCATAGTTTTTTATTTTTCAGTTTCTTTCCTGGCACGAAGATTACGTTGAACCAGGGAGACGCCTGTCGCACAACGTGAGGAGTTGTGGAAATTCCGGCAGACCCTCGTCCAGGTATGGTCGTTAACATTGATGTTATCTCTCAGTTTCTTCTCTTAAAGTTGGGACAATAGAACTCCAATTATATCACCCTTTTTCGGGGGGAAACCGCCGGCGCTACCCACGCCTACATAGGTGTTAGTATGTCAAGTGTTTATTTTATTTTATTTGTGTCTTTACCAGTGTAGGTCGAAGTCTCTTACTGGGTCATTAAATTTAACAAAGCTTTTACTGTTCATTGGACTAGGTTTCGCACAAGTGGATTGCGGTTATTTCGCTATTTTTTTGCGTTTTCGATCAAAAGCCTCTCACCAGACGTGTTGTTAGCTTATATGTGTCAGGTGTTTTGAAATGGTGATTTCATTTCTGTAACGGGAGGATTAAATAAGGCGAGCAAAAGAATTTCGTAGGAGTGTTTTTTTAAATTATTGATGCGATTAAAAGATTGCCTTGTCAAAATTTAGTTAAGTTAACTAGATGACTGAGTCTGATTATCTCGAGTAAATCTGAACCCCTTTTTGCGGTACAATTTAAACCGGCCGCCGCTTTAACCGGACTCCCTTCGATCGTTTTCCCTCGAATCCTCTTTTGCACATTATAAAGAGGGAAAAATTCACAGTACTGAAAGACTAATGACTTGTCTATTAAATTAAATAATATTTGTGAAACAGTGGCGTGATTTTGCTGGAAATCGTCTTGAAATGGAAAAAGTGAAATTACGCACACTGAATGAATGTTTAACAAATAATAATGTTGATTATTAATTGTATTATTAATATTAACAATTTTATATATTTATTATTAATAACATTGATACCATTGATTAAAAATAAAGAGCGCAAGAATAACTGCAAACATGAGTAGGCTATATTTGTTTTGTAAAACATAATAATGACGAAAAACGACATTTCATTGGTCCGTTCACGTGCAATTTTGATAAGCGGCCTTCTACTGCTTCAATTACTTTAGTAGACATCTCGCTATAACGAACTCTTCTCTTGCGAATTGTCGTTTTTTTCAAAGAGTTGAAAGGTCATGTAGATTTACAGAGTTTGCTGTACTGTAATATGAAACTATTCGTTTTGAAGTAGTTCTAATAAGGTTCTAAATTATTTTCGTCTCGTAAATATTTTCCTTTTATATCTTCCCCTTCTATGCGGCTTGTACGTAAATACCAGTGTCCGTAGTTCTCGTAAGGTTCTCGTAAGAAATGTTATCCATTATTACTTAATTAGTCATTATTTCGATGTGTAAGATATAATCGCAAAAGATGAAATTATTATTACTTCATGAGCTCCTTGTTTATTCCATGAGCTTTAAAAAGATTATCAAATCCCCGTATTACGATTTTTTTCACATTACTAAGAACTTTTACCTGTGTTTTATAATATTTTACTCTTCCACTATGTCGGTAATTGTCAGTAATACGTAAGTTCACACGGAGCTTTATTTTTATTTTTTACAGCATAACCCACGCAGGCTTTCCCCTATTGCGGTGCATCAATCGATATTTCGGAATCTGCACAGTACACTCTGAAAAATATAAAAACAACATAATTTCACATGGAGTTGACATAACTGGAGTTCTGTTGTATTCTGAGAGCGGTCTTTGGTTGAGTTGTTACGCTGTGTCTTGTTTAGAATGAAGAACCGTCCATACTTAACGTGCTCGCTATGTATGCGTGTCCTTATTTCCTTTATTTTGAGGAAAAGTTGGTGTAGTATTTAATTGCACGCAAAATTTCTTTTTTTCCCGGTTATTTACGTCTAATTTGGGATCTGAAAGGCCACCGTGACGTTCTCTTATTTTACGTTCACTGAATGGGAGAAAGGAGAAAATTACGTCGGCAATTTTTCCATAACTGTTGCGTATTTTTCGATAATGTTTCGACCGAAATTTTAAAATTAATAGCACCTAGAACCTAACGTGGAGAAAATTTCGAAATTCAGTATTTTGCACCAAAAAAAGCAAACAAGTTCCTTCAGCAATTGTAAATTACCTTTGCCTTATTTGCGAAGATATCTCTTCGTAATATTCTAGGAATTATCAATTAAAACTTGACTGTCAAACTTACTTCTAGAAACATTAAATGGTAAATGCAAAAAAAAATAAAGTTGTCCACGCAAGTTTTCCAGGTAATCGTCCATAAGAGACGGGCGGTATACAGTCGCCTTAAGTATCAAGTCCCTTTTGGCTAAATTCTGCTTGTTGTAGCAATCAAGTCAGCCTGCCATCCAATAAAAGGGACAAGCTACGTTGCCAGTACCAGAAAAAGCTTGAGTATAGGGCCGAGCAAACACCCACGTCAGTTATCGACTGCTGCTCGTGTACCTTTCTTCGGAATTCGGAAGTAATAAAAATCTTTCTGTGCACGCCATTGGCGTCGTTTAGGGGGACCACTGGATCTCTCGCTCGCAGCTTTTGTGTTAACGTTTTCATCCCGGAAATAATACGTACTATAGGAGCATAATAAGTCTAGGTGGCCCCGAGCAGCCCACTTGGCCTGTATTTGAACAGATCGCAAAGGAATTAGGCCGGCCATGTGTGTGTACGTGTATATAGTACTGTCGTAGGCATGTGTGTGTCCTATAGAATGTCCGCCAGGGAATTTTGGTCCAATGGACCACATAAATCCCCGTAAATACGTAACTGCTTCGTTGACACAGGTGGGTGGGTGGGGGGGGATTTCCGTCTTCGTTTTATAGTTATTGACACAAGTGGGGCGGTACCGCTTTGCTAACCTCAGCTAATAGAGAAGTGAATGCGTTTTCTTATGCGCGCCGCGTAAACCGCCATCATCCTCGGCGTTACGCCCGCAATTTGTGTACTTAACCAAAATTGTGCATTTTTCAGTGTTCCGATACGCCAGGGGGGGGGGGTCTTTTAGTAATGATTACCGAGTGGGTTAAAACCCATGTTGTGTAATCATTGTTTATAATTTTAAATGACGTACGCCATGACTCGCTGTAAGTAAATGTAGTAAATTAATTTATTTGTTTAATACGACTTTAATGTAAATTTAATGCGTTATTAACAAAGAAGACGAGTTACCGTTAGGAGAGCTCTTGTGTATTTTTAGGGAAAGAAAACTTCGAGTGAAACTAGTGAAAGAGGAGATGCCCGTCTTTTGTCCAGTTTGTACTACCAGCAAGATAGGTTGGATGTTTTTGGGAGGAAATAAGTTAATCGAATTAGTATTACAGTCAAAAGCTCATTATTACTGGATTCGGCATTCGCGGGCGAATTTTTGATGACCATATCTCTTTAGGCTGAGAAATTCACAATTCGCGGGTCGGTGTGAAGTCGCCCCGCAGCGAGCAACGAGACGGCAGACGAGGGAGCTAAGAAATGAAGATTTTCAGACAGTGCATTAAATAACGAGTTAACCAGACAAGAAGTAATGACGGTGACTAAAAAACGAGTGGAAATGGACTTTCTAGCTTGTGAAAAAAGCAACGCAACACAAAAGAAAAAGAATTTTAAAAACGGAACACTTTAACGCGAACAAGTGGAGAAATATAAAGAAAAGAAGAATGGCGATAGCTATACTAAGATTAAGATGCGGCCACGGAGAAATTGGGACGTGGCTACACAGATTTCAACTAAGGGAGATGAGACGTGCAGAAGTTGCGAAGAGGACGAGGAAAGCCTCGAACATCTAATCATGGAATGTCGAGAATGCGTCTCGGAAAGGAAAATTTTAATCGACAAACGCCTTATCGGAAACATACCCAAATGGGTGAAGTTTTACGATTCGGAGAAGGTCCGTTATTTCATACGAAACGCACTTATGCGATACATTGCACACACGAAAATTTTAGATCTCGTCTAACCAACCTTACTCTTATTTTTTTATATTTTACCCGTTTTCTTGAATACATGTATTAAGTGACTGCAGATTATTACAGTTAAGTATCCAAGCGCAATTGTAAGGAAAGCAGCGGAGTCTGTAGCATCACGACACAATTCGTTTTACAATAATGAAACCTGAAGTCGCCCGCAGGTTAAGTACGCGAAATGTCTAGTACTGTCTCTGTTTCCCTCGACCGATCGTAGGTCGTACGAACATCGTTCGCAAGTCGCCTGCCATTAGATTAATTTATCAAACACTTCACTTGTGATCCTCTCTATTATTTCCTCCCGCAGTCAAAAGCCATCTAGGTTCATTATAGCGAGGAAAGAAGAAGGAAAGAAAACTCGCGGTAGGAAAAATGTTTTGCCCTTTCAGATGAGATTAGGAATGCTTCATTGCTTATGTTTTGATAAGTCCTTTTGGACGCTCATTCAACGTCAGTTTGAATTAACAGTGAGGTTCATTGAAATTTCGGAAGACAAAATTAAGAATTCCATATCTTCGTCCATACTATCAGCGAAAATCGTGTGTGGTCCCGCTATTGATAAAGTAGAAGCCGCATTGAGCATGTGAATTGAAGGTCGTAACAACAAATAGGTGCCTTTAAGTGGTGGAATAATACGAGAAAAAGAAAAGCGTCTCTATGGACATTTTTGGCAACCTGAACTTATGTTGAAAAAGGAAGATCGTGTGATAGGAAACCACAACCAGTACAGATCAAACAAATCGGACTTTTAAAGGTGTGATATGTTTGAAGATTGCTATTCATCTTTCCTAATTGTTTATCAACACTGATCCTCCAGTAGAAAGAACTTGATTTTTAAAAGAAAATTGACGATCGAAGTGCTCATATATCCGTCAGAGTTAACGCAGATGTTAAGTGCTGCGAAACAAACGAAAAATCACGAAGTGTTTTTAAGCTAGTTTGTTAAACCAGCAATAATTATGCTTGCTTTATTGAACTACGGAAACAAAATTATTTTTTTCTATTGACTGACTCTTTTTAGGAAACTTTGGAATGTATCCCTATCTTTCAATGTAAATATCCATTTCACATTCGTGGTTTCTATACCCGTAGAATCACTCTGGAATGTACTACCCGCGAATAAGGAGCTTTGACTGTACTATTACGTGTTTTATCTGAAGTGTACCGTGTAATCCATTTATTTGAATAACCGGCCTATTTGAACACTGGGCTTACGGTCTCGCTTTAATCCCGTTTAATTCATTGGAGACCGACTTCGTTTACATAGAATATTGGTTAATTAAATATGCCGCGTTAAGAATAACTTTCCGTATCCCATTGTGTATCTTACAATGCTAAATAACTTCAAGATACATGATTACGGTTGTGTGACAAGAATGTTGGAACGAAGAAGCTGTTCAAATGTTCAAAATCTAAAAATCAAAATCAAAATCTAAAAAAATTCTGAAGCAGGCGGAAATGTTTCATCGTTGATGCAAGATTTATTCAGCGACTTTCTAAGTTAATTTTTTAGTAGCATTGTTAAAATGGTGAAGGTACCCTGTCGAATGCAAAGAAGAATAGTTTTTGTCTATTTCTCAGCAAGTCAAAATATTAAATCTTCTAGAAATTCTAAAGCTTCAATCGTGGAATGTTTTCGGACGAAACAATGGCAAACTGTTTAACTTTTCCAAAAGTGCAGATACAAAGATACTGTCGTCTCTTCTATCCTGCTATATAGACAAGTTTGGTTCTATCCTGGTATGTAGACAACAACACATAAAATAGTCCCGTCTCTTTAAATGTCTTTTGCTTTCTTTTTTCCTGACATCTTAAGAACTAACATAAACTTAAAACTCAAAATTCAGTACGCCAGTAAATGTAAGCACAGTTTAGCCTTTGCTTTTCAAATCTAATTCTAAAGTAACGATTAACTATTTGACAAGAAAACGCATAAATTTCCTTCGCGTACTATTTTTTAATTGTTGACCCGGCGCGAGCTCAGCTCATTACCAGTACTTTTTATTAAAACTAGGGATCTTTTTGTTGGTGTAATATTTTTCACACAAAACGTAACTATAATTAGAGTCCATTTTTCCCAAATCTGCACGACACTGGTCACCATCACATTGTTCTCACCTTTCCTGTCCGCGTTGTCCCCTCCTTAGGGATTCGCTGCAAGTTACCGTGTCCCTGCTTTTCTGCCGCGCCACAAGCGGTCTGTCAAACATGCATGAGCTCCGCATTAATGCGATCGTTTAAGGGTAGAAAAGAGGAGGGTTGACGTGTTGTTATCGCGGACACTATTCTCCCCCCACCCTCACCCCAAAACTCGATGCCACTGTATTTTTCTATACAACGGATAAGTCTATAAGTACAAATTCCCCTCCCCCCTTTAGCACGCCCATATGGAGAGAAAAGAAACCGGTAAAAGACCAACTTGCGAGCCGGTAAGGTAATGGATTGGCTTGACACCTTTGTTAGATGAATAAAGGGGGGGACGCGACAGCAAGTGACGAGAGATATTGCATAATGTATTAGGACATACACCACAACACATGACAGGCCCCCCCGAAATTTGTATTCTAGGATTGTGGGTGTTGCAGGGAAGCTTTGATAAGGAAATGCACAAAGTTTGGTGGTATACAGTGAGCCCCATTTACGCGGTCTGCTTTTACGCGATTTCACTTTACGCGGTCAAATTTTTTCTCAAATTTACTTAATAGTTGCGCACTAAATATCAATTTACATAATTTTACACAGCCAGTAATTTACTGCTGTGTAGCAGTAGACTGGATGCATTAAGCGAAAGAGTTGTGCTTGTTGACAGTGTGAATTCTGGCGTAATTACAACATCGCCGATGCCATCGAAAACATAAAAAAGCATGGAAAGATCTAAAGCGCCCAACTATGAATGTTGTATGGAGAAAGATTTGGTCAGATTGCGGTTCAAGCTTTATAGACGATTCTAGATTCATTGCAAACTACTTATGATGATGTTGTTGATACAATAGCACCAGGACAGAAATTCGGAGGTAAAGGGTTTGTTGATTTAAATGCTGATGACATCAAAGATCTCTTGAAATCCCATGATCAGGTAGTGACCACGAGCGAACTTGTTGAGTTAAATCAAGGGACACATTTAAGAAGAGCAAGAATGTGAAACAGAAGTTCCTTACCTGTTCGCAACCCAGGATTTTCAGAGCTTCTATAGCCGTAGTTCAGAAAGCCATTGATTTTATGGAAAGTATAGATCCTAATGGCCAAAGAAGCGGTTCACTTGGCAGAGCCTTGAAAGCTCATATGGCACCCTACGAGCTTATTTTGAAATAAAAGACAACGGGTAAGCAGACAACGGCCAATTGAAAATGTTTCAGCCATTAAAGTGGATATCAGAAGCTTAAGGCCCCGGTTCAGCAACTTTAGAGATTTTTTCCGTTCATAGATGACACTAGTATTTTTCTTTAAGCCCCTCCCCCATGGGCAATGTTACATTATTGTCAGCAGGTGACAGTAGGCGCAAAAAGCGCCAAACTCAAAACCTGCTGGACAGTGATGGGTAAGGGAACGCCTACTAAATAAGTTGCCAGAACTTAGGACTATCAATTTGCGTCCACTACTTCAGGTGTTTCACAGGACGTTTTGCTAATTTAAAATGTTTAAATGTTACACCACCAACTAATTCACTACATGAGATACCTTTAAATTTTAGAAATAATATTTACCAAAAATAGCTTCAAAATTTTAAATGCCAATAAAGCGAGTACTTCTATAGCTCAAATTAGCTATAAATAAAATCCCAAAAAGGTTTGAAATAAACAAGACTGCATATTACAACACTGATTAAACGATACAGAAACATAATTAATTAGAAAGCTCATGTAAATGAGTTCAGTTAACAAATAATGAGAACTGTTGTCACGGTCCTACCCAAAATTCGTTTCTAAGGGAAGTTGTGTGTGTTATAAGATTTCGTTTCATAGGTTTGGTATAAAAAACGATTCCGTGGTACTTAGCGATTCCTTTTTCTTGTACAGCTACCCTAATCAATATAAGAAATTCAGGGAGTTGGCTGGAGGACTAACCCACCGTCAACGTAGGGAGAGTAGGGCTCGCTCGTTCAGTTTTTACTTTTCTATTTGTAGACCTCCATATTTAACTAAATCGATAACTTTCGCATGTTTTAAGAAGCCATACAATCTGCATAACTTAATCAGTTGGCAATTTTTTGTTTCGAATTATAGAGCCGGAGATATGCTCATTTTTTGAAAGCTCACATTTTGGCCGAAGGTTCCCCAAGCATATCGCAGCTTTGGACATACGTGGGGCTCGTTCGGACACAACTACATTATAGCGGGACATATCAAGAAACGTAATTTTTAGAATACACGCGTGAAAATGCGTAACAACGAAAGAGTTCCTCTTCTAGAGTTTACAAAACAGCAGAGGGAGGCCAGCCCTTTCGGCTGCGAAAACATGATCGATCTGCTTCGTCCCTTACGAAGCTATTACTCTTAGATTGTCAAAAACTATCGTGACATCAGTTTCGCCCCAGTTCTATACTCTTTCTCCTGTGAACTCATACATCCTTAAGATTCATAAAAGTTATCCTAAAATTTGAAGAATTTGAGAATTTGAAGTTGGTGCATTGGGCGAGGTTTTGTTTTCAGTCTTTCGCAACCTTAAGCTCGTATTTTTTAAAAACTGAATTCGTAAGACCAAAGCGAAGCATTTTTTCATAGTCATTATATTGTACAAATCATCTTGTCTTATCAGACGTTTAACAATACTGCATTTTGGAGCAAACTTGGAAATTACGATCTAGCTTAGTTTTTTCTTTAATAATAACTTACGCGTAGCCAATATTTATTTTGTCGTTCGTGTTCGCATGTGCAACTTCAAACACCACCCGGGTTGCTTTCTACCTAACATTTGCTTTGTCGTTTAACGTTTTCTAGACTACCAAAGTTGATTTGTAATTGGAGATCTTTCGTTACTTCGTGTATTTTACATATTTTTATGCACCTCCTTCTCTACTTCCCCGTCCTTCCTAAAAGTGGCGGTAATCTTTCTGTGACTTCGACAAATCCTAACCATCATTGCTGCAGGAAAAGAATGCAGACAATCAGAATATGACTTCACATATCGACCGCCTTAAAACAATTGCCACAATTCTTTAATTTCTTGGTAGTAGCCTAGGTTAACTATATGTTCAAAGGTGCACCGGAACGATTTTGAATTTAGAAAAAATCAATATCTTGTGTCCATTCTGGAAAAACGCTCATCTAAAAACTTTTCAGTAATTTTTCCTTGTTTAATTAAAAAACAGAACATTGTCAAGTTAACGAACTTAACATTTCAAAACACTTTTGACTTCTTGCATATATAAAATTTATATAATTGTAAGAAAAAAGTCAACACCGTAAAATTCTTTGATCGCTCTTGTCTATGGCTTTCTGACGGACAAAGGTAACCGGTCACTTGTGCCTAAAACCGGAAGGATACTTAAGATTTTTGAATGATAGTTGTGGAAGGTCGTTTCCCTGTATTTACAGTATTCTTTTCATTCCCAGAATAATAAAAAAGATAAACTACATATTTAGATTTGCATCGAATTATTTAATACCTAGAAATTACAGAAACTTCTCAACAAAACGATTTACTTAGTCAATAAAGCTCAGTACTTAACAGAACTGATCGGTATTTTCTGTAGGGCATTTCGGTTTTCGTAAAATTTAGTTTCCTTCTTATTATTTTTTCATCAACACGGCTCGTTGTACTGGTTCTTTTGAATTTCCCGTTTGTTGTAACAATGGTCTGCAAAACTACTCAATGTTAAGCTCTTCGTTTTCCTTCAGAATTTAAAATGTTGTAATTCTTTCGGATAAATTTTTGACTTTGCCGTCTGTACTGTACGAATCCCCTGGTTTGAAAACAATTTCAATAATTTCAATAAGAAATAACTGAAACGATTAAATAGACACTAATGTGAGCGGATCTTTTTAAATGTCTATATAAAATTAAATGGTTACAAATATTAGTTTAAAGAACCGTATATATGCTTTAAAAAAATTACGAGTATCACATGGCTTTGTTATTGTTTACCAACAAACCACACCAAGTAGGCGCGGCACACTTTAGTCCCTATGCTTTCATGGCAAGCTGTCTCAGGGAAAGGAAAATATTCTTTCCGAAAATAAATATTCTCTTGTTTGCAGGCGTGCCTTTGGCGATAGCAAGGCTCACTTTTGTCAAGGTCTTTCATCAATTCTCTTACCCGCCGTTTCCCTGCATTGACTTCAACTTTCTCTCGTGCCCACTGCAAAGAGCGGCAGCACAAATCAGAGGCTAAATTTTTAAAACATTTTCAG
Source organism: Triops cancriformis (assembly GCA_020615345.1). NCBI lineage: Eukaryota > Metazoa > Arthropoda > Branchiopoda > Notostraca > Triopsidae > Triops > Triops cancriformis. Next base: position 20,684 of record JAHZNP010001048.1, read on the forward strand.
GCGATTCTGTAAAAACTATTCATCAGATTTTTATAAAAGTAGTACTAAAATTCATAGAAAAATATTGCCCTTCATGTAACGGAGCCCAATTTTGGAAAATGTTTCCCATAACGAAGTTGAAATTTTCAGTTTTTAAGAAAAAAATTAGTAATCATTTTTTCAAAAAAAGCCCTTGTTACATGAAGCGGATTGTGCAGTATTACATTACTGTCAAGAGCCTTTTAAAAAATACTTCATATTTATCGAAAAATCACCTGAAAAGTTTACCATGCAATTCCCCCATAAGAGGATAAGGTGAACCGGGGCCTTAATCTGCTGATTAGCAATGGATCAAGGTGATGAAGATTTTATTTTTGTAAACTGAGAGTTCCTAATGCTCATGATAGTTTTATATATTCGGAAATTAGTCATAGTTACTTGAAACATACGTTGTTATTATTATAACCCTTTTATAGATAAAGGAAAAACAATATTATTTTGGAATTCTGTAAGAGTATATTATTTTATCATGGAACGCATTCCTTTCTTTCCCGTGTATTACACGGTTCACTTTACGGGGCAATTTTCTGGAACCGATCTACCGCGTAAATGGGGGTTCACTGTATGTGTGTAGTTCCCGTCGCACTATTTGTCTTGTGTCCTCGCGCTTCACTTTCAGCTTCTTTTGATGTTTTATTTTCTTTGCGTGTCTTTTGTTTTGCAGTCCTGGATTGCGCCCTGTTGTGAAAGATTTTGCTCCTGTAAACTCGCTTGATGGGCGACGGTGTGTCGCAGCACCAGCGGAAGGGATTGCGAGCCGAGCGCAATCGCTGCCGCTTGATTTGACGGTTTTGTCGGGCTCCCAAGAGGAGGACAATTTGGTCCCCAATGCGGTCCAATCTGCCTTGAATTGGACGCCAAGATTGACCAGGTTGTCTGAACCTCGGCAGAAGTCCGCCAAGAACCCAGGTTTCCAGCATGTTCACCATCATAATTCTGCGGCTGCAGAGGAGGGTGAGTTGGCGAACGAGGTGTTAATGTTCACGCTATTTTATAATGTTCCGTACTTTTTTGTGGGTGTGCACGCGAATATTCTGTAGCTCACAACCAAGCTTTCGCCATGCGAACATTCATTGTTGCCCGCACGTTCAGTGCTGTGTGGGTAGGAGCGGACCGTTTGGCTGGGGTCGAATGTTTTCACGAATTCTACCACAGTACGGCTATACGTGGCAACAAAAAATGTTCCATTGCCTAAGCTGCGTAGTGGCTATGACCTTTTAATGTCTGTACTTCTTGACTAAAAGTACTGTATGCATTAAATGGAAGGCTTTATCGTGTTTTTTACTTTGAAGATGTGTGATTGATACAAAAAAAGGACAAATGAGGAGCTTCTTATGGCCTTTTTAGTTATGAACAGCCATCAAATGGTGAACGGAGTCGATCCGCTCCAGCGTCACCGCGCCAGCTCGGACGAAGCTTGGCGCGAGTCGAAAGCGGATACTCGCCTCGACTCAGCGGCCCAATGGACAGCGGACGCGAATGCCATGACGCGCACCGAGCTGGAGGCACAAATTGCGCTCCTCGAAAAGGAGCGTTCCCAACTGGACCAGGACCTGCAAGCAACGTTAGCCGGACGGCGAGAATCGGAAGAGCGCGTCGTGCGGTAATATATTGCTATTTCTACGCTGTTATTAGCTCTTAAAAAGGGGCGGAAAAGATTGAAGAGCCCTGACTGACCCAGAGTTGTACGCGTTTGAGTTAGGGGAAGATTTATGTCAGGTTCCAGACCGTTTAGAGGAGGTAATAGTCGGTAGAATGCGTCAAGACCTTGCGCCTGTCGTGCGTGCTAATTGTTTGAAGAAAATGCGGAAGTCCTTTGTAGGATATTTTCTGTCGGCGGTTACCATCACAGTACTGTCGTACGCTTTCGTTTGCCGAGAGAAAAAAGTCTGCGTAAATTGAAGATGAGGTCAATAAAAGGCCGCACAATTTGTCTTGATGAGTTTTCACTTTTCAAGGATGATGTCTTGAAGCCTAAGCGACTTTTGCTCCAGGTTTAGTCCAATTTTTCTAATAACAAGGGTTGAACATAAAAGTTATTGGTAATTTTCTATGGGTGGAATTTCCTTATTCCTAACCGGTTCTGAAGGGAAAACCAGTCAGTACTGGATTTAGTACAGTGGAATCCACTCATTTGAATATCGGTTATTTGATTAACCCGCCAAATCGAATTCTGAGCGTACGGGTTTGGTTTTTGTCTCATTTAAATCAATGGAGACTGACTTAAGAATACGATGGACTGACAAGAATTCCTGAAAGCAAGAAGCCGGAAAATTCCTCGGAATGTTTAAAACGAACTTGTTAAGTTTACGATTAACGTTAGGTAATGTTAGATTACGTAAACCTTTTTTACGTTATATTACTTAAAGTTAGTTACAGTGTTGCTTGTGAACCCGCTATAGCGCCTGGAACCGAAACAAACCAACATGGTAGGTATTGTATAAACAGTATAAAGGGAAAATTATCTTCTATTGCCAATTCCCTTACGTTATTGTTACCAAGTGTGTTTACTTTTACTTGTGCCTAGTCTCAGGTGCAATTATTCCACCTTCGAAGCACTTGTAATGGGAAAAACTCGAGCGGAGTGGTAGAAAAGTACAAGATTTTCGCCAAAATGTTTGACAGTTCGCGATTAGTTTGCTTTGGCAAAAACTATGAGCATCATTTAGAAAAGGAAACTTTTTAAAAACTAAGATTTCAAACTAAAATAAGAAAGAAAAGCGCTAGTAAGATTTATTTTACCTTATACTGACTAATTTCCAGTTCAAAGATAAAATTTACCTGAAAAGTCTCCAGATTGTTTTGCAAACACTCATCATTTGTTTGGGTTTAAGTACTATACCTTTAGTTTAGAATTAGATATACGTTGAACCTCACTTTTAAGACAAGGAAGAGCTCGGATTTGTACCAGAAAAAAAACGTCTACCTCTTTTTTCATTTAATTCTGTATTTATTTATTTTTCACTGGACATAGCGTACAACTCTGGACTAAGATAATACCTCTTTTTTCATTTCATTCTGTATTTATTTATTTTTCACTGGACATAGCGTACAACTCTGGGTTAAGATAATAATCTACTATCACGCCTGGTGTCCAAGATCCACGGATCCATAAGTTTTATGATAAACTTGGTAGTAAACGTGCTTTTGTCGTTGAGTCTCTAGAACTCGTGTGATGTTCCGAATGTGGCATATTACAAGCTGAGTTTCCTGTCCTTCCGCTTCGAAGCGTTTGCATTCTAACAGTCTTACTATAGGACTGAACACTATAGCAGCGACTTTTCCTTGCTTCGTCTTCCTTGAACCCTCTTCCTTTCTCGTGCACACAGACACCGCATTCGCGGAAGCTTTCAATCCCCTTGGCGAAAGGGGAACATCCATGCTTGTAGCTAAGGCTTTAGCAGCGTAATATCCTGCTTGTTCAAACAAGGTAGCACATCCTGCGTATCCCTCGCCGTCGTCGAGAGAGAAAGAAGCCCCAGCTTCCCTCTTGGGTTGGAGCATCGCAGCGTCTTCTCTTTCTCGAAAATACAAGTCTTCCCTTTTAAGTTGCCTCCAGCTTTTAATAAAAGCTAGCGACGGTAGTTGTTCAATCCCCAGCCCTCTTTTCTGCTTGGAACTGGTGTGTGTGTGTATGTGCCGTGTATTGTTCTCTAGAGCAATCGCGATTATTGGCCTATTGCTTGGTTGCATCTTGATAGTTAATAATAGCTGCGCGGCCGACGTTTTTCGAGGCGGGTTGGCACACAATACCCGAAAGGACGTTGTACTGTACAGCCACGTGTCCGGGTTTCGATTAGTAGTGAGGGCGTGCATGCTTGGATGACCCAGCTTAAGCGAGGAGCAAATAGCGCAGTTAAAACGAACCCAACTTTTGACAATAGGTTGGAGCGATTGGTGGGAGTATTGAAGAAGAAATTGACACGGCAAAGACCTGGCTCATTGAGTGAAGCGTCGCTGGAACACAGTATGGAGAGCGCCAGCAGCTGCAGCAGTGTCCTCAGTCCCAAGCCTGCCCACGTGCCCTTGTCCAACGACGATGATCAGCCGAGAGCCAACGAAGAACGAACCGAAGCCGTCCCGTGTTTCTTCGGCCAACTTGCGGGGAGTTTGGGCCGGAGTGGCGCGCCTAGGAAGGCGATGACCTCCCCGGTGCAAGAGCCTTCCGCGCCGTCACCGTCCGGACCCAAATCCTTACCTTCGTATGTCCGTATCCTGGGCCCGGTGACGGAACTTTAATTGTTTGGGACTATGGATGTTGTGTATTTTGAACAAAACAGAAAAGAGAAAAAGTACGCGGCCTAGTCTGTGAGTTGGAGGAAGTTAAATTCATCCACTTTTACCCTTTTGGTATTCATACGTATTTTAAGCCACACACCCGGAAGCTTTATTTCAAGGCAGCAGAAAATCGGTCAAGCACATCGTAATGTTCAACGTCACCTGTGTAGCGTATTTTTATTTTATTTTTCATTTGTAACAGTTGTGTTTCTTAACAGGTAGTATTTTGTGAGTAACCTCGACTCTAGTCGACGCGGGCTTTGTTGTGACATTTTTGCAGCTATCAAAGAAACTTGGCGAACAATTTTTAATCCGCTTGCACCAGAGGAATGTTTGGCGTGGATCAAATCACGCTTTTTTAACGTCACTTGGAATAATACAGTGCCATTGCAGAACCAATATGTAAAATTACTGTTGATGTCTGCCTTACACATCGCGAAGAAAGTAATTCATTGTTGCGGACCTTTATGGGCCGTATTTGATATGTATCTACTTCGCTCCACCACTAATTATGTTAGCGTGATATGGAAAGAAAAAATAAGGAGTACTCAAAAAGCGCGAAGCCTTCTGACACGCCCAAATGTATATTGTCGTGCACATCGTAGAAAATTACTTAGTAGTGAAAAAAGGTGATTACTTCGGGCCTTGACCAAAGATTGTTTCCTGGTGCACATGAGGCTACTTATTCCTTGAACGTAGATCCCTTTTGGAAATAAATTTAAGAATAAGTAAAAAAAAGATATATTTAAACTAAGCTTCGAGAATAGTTTAAAAAATAGATAAAAATCGACAGTAAATAAAATATATAATACAATAAATAAAAACTCTTAACATAGGGTAATATACAAGCAATTGTGAAATGTAAAAAATACTTCTAAGTAATTCTAAAAATAAAAAAGCGTGAACTTTGTATTGAAGTAAAATTCAGCGGTTGTCAGTAAGGGAATCTGTTAAATGTGTGTTGTTTGCCTAGGAGGTAGAAGGTCTGTCTTTAGTATTGTAGAGCGCACAGATCTCCACGATTAAATGATGCGCTGTTTTAAGTCATATCACGTTTTTTTCCTTTCTTTTTAAGACGAAGGAATCATTCTTTGATAAGTGGGTATATTTGTTTAGAAATCACTAGGCTTTGGAGGGTATAGAAGTTCGTATTAAGGTATTTGCTGGTTGTGCACACACCTAATAAGACTAGTTAAGTCTTCATAAACTGCAATAAGGAGGTTCCAAGGGACTAGTTAAAAAGTTGGGACTTTGCTATTATCTTAGGATTTCGCAGAACACACTCCGTTAGAAACGGATATTTGCCAAAGATCTATACGTCATTAAAAGAGGTTGAACCCGTACATATTACACATTATGAACTTTGAATATGGCACGAACAAAAGGCCCAAGGTTTTTTTATTTCTTACTAGAAATTGGTTTCCATAGTTCTGCCCATTAAGAAATCGTGTGCTTCCAATATATTTCTATAATTAATCCGAACTGCTTAGAAGATTTTGTATATACCCAAGTGTACAGTACTCTGAAAAAAGCCGTAGGCTAGTGGCACGCCACTGGCTAACAAGGAAATTTCCAATTGCGAAAGCCTTGCAGCGGGTCGCGGAACGGACGAAGGAGGAGTGCGGCACCGTTCGCTCAACTGCCGTGATGTTAGCATGCGTCTTTGGCTGGAGTCGTTTTTTAAAAGCACAGTACAGTACAGCTAGCCAAATTCGTTGGCTAACTATGCGAAATTTGCGTAAGCGGTGTCTCACGCCATGCTTTCGCGAATAGAATAAGCCACGGCAAGGGTCGCGCAATGGGAACTTTCATTGTTGCACAGTGTCGCGTGATTAGCATAGCGCCGTTTGCTTGTGCAAATCAATTGTCAAGGCGATCTTGGCAATATAGCAGAGCAGGGCTTTCTCAAGGTCGCGAGATTTTGAAACTCGGATATTAGGATGTTCTGTACCTTTTGTTGCCTTTATTAGTAAATTAGCTGTTTCACCGTGTTTCTATCCACCCTTTCGATTTACCCTTCCAAAAGTTCTCTATCTTCGTATAGTTATGAAATAGGCCTATGAATATTTGTGTTTTAATTCTTCAATATCGAGGAAGTATTACCTTAGTTGTTTTATTTGTTGGTGGATTGTTTTTGCGCTACTTATTTTTTTCTAAAGATGTCTTGCTGGGGATAGGTTGCCTACATATGGAAGCGGGTGGCGTTACTTACTAACGAGATCTGTGTAATGTGTTCTGTGTAAACTTTACATACAGGTGTTTTCAATGCTTATTATGAAGATTATGTAGCCAAAATATACCATTAGCCATGCTAAAATGAGTTCAATAAAGAATGTAACTATCTGTAAGCCTGTATGTACGGAAATTCAGTAGTTACTTTTGTGAAAATTAAAGTGTGGCAGTGATTTTAAATACACTTGATTAACTTCTTTGACTAACGCAATCTATCGTCTGCTTCGAATTTACCTCCCCTCACTCTTCAAACGCTTCTGTTGAGCTTACGAATATTTGGTGACTTCTTGGTCACGTTAACTACGTTACATCCCGTATGAAAAAGTTGCGGTAGGGGTACTGCAATAAAACCGCAATTTTTCCAGCATAAACATCAGGTTGTTTTGCTTGGGTTCCGGTATTTCGGCACACGTATTTTATTGCAATTTTAGTCCAGTTCTACTCAGGTAAGAATGATGTTTTGCTTCAGTTTCCGAATGCAAACACCTGTATCCTACCTAATGTTTTCAAGTGGTAAAACCGAAAGAGTACTGCATACTTTGGCCAGACTTACTCAAGTAAAAAATAAGTTTAGTTACGGTTCGTGAATGCACACGGCCCTGCCCTGCATGCTGTTCTTGAGCGGTAAAACCGCAGAGGAACTCCGTGCGAACACGTGTAATGAAAGAGTATTACTGAAGTTATACTGAATCGATTCATAATTTATTACTATTGACTATAAATTTAAATTATATCACCTTTTGCCCGCGAAATGGCTCACATAAGACACGCAAATCTTTACTAAGGATTTCATTTCGGTGTGTGTGTGGGGGGGGGAGGGGGGTAAAATTAATTT
>JAHZNP010001049.1:0-28034 GCA_020615345.1 Triops cancriformis
ACCCTGACCTGAGAGCCCATCAACGCCACCAAAAGGAACTTCGCGAGCTTCCACCCATTCCAGGAAGTTTTCCTCCAACGAAGTATCCTCCTCCACAGCAAGGTCAGCCTCCACCTGCGAATCTGGGACCAACTCGCTACCAGGACGGGCATCTCCGCATACCAAGGCTGGCAACGCCACATCGAACCGTCCATTACGAACCCGGACGTTCGCCTCGTCTATAATCGAAACGAGGAGGAATTCCATCCGTGGATTATGTTGGCCGACTTCTGCACTCGCTGCAACAAAGAGTAGCGTTCCTGCAAGGATACCGCCATCCTGGCCAGAAACCGCCTCAACGCTTTTACGGGGAACTCCGTGAGCTTCCATGAATTCCGGGAAGTTTTCCTTCAACGAAGTCCCCATTACGGCAACTAGATCCGACCCCATCCACGAGCCCAAAACCGACTCGCCACTCCAAAGGCCATCCTCTCTCACAGGCGCTGGTAACTTGGCCTCGTACCGACCAAAAACGGTTTCCAACCTTCGGCTCCACTTGCCCCAATCACCCAAGCTCTCGCCCTCCACATCGTGCCAGGTACGGGCAATACCCTAGAGCTTGCAAACGGCAATCTTCAATTTCGTCGGGTCATCCCACCCCTGACGCGTGGCCACCTGTCTGAAGTCCCGCAACCAGACCGTGACGTCACCATCTCCCCTGAACTCGGGAACGATGGACGTGTTCAAAGAGGTCGAGCAATTCTTCTCCATCAGCAGGTGAAATATCTCTTGTTGAGCCATCAACTGCTCTTGCATTTGTATCTGAGACTGCTGCATCTGCTGCACCATCACCATTAGAGCGTTCACCACCTCACCGTCTCCGGCCTCCGCGGACTTCAACATGGCTGAGGTCTTCGTAATGTTCGTACAGAACCACACGTGTACACTGGGACGAACTCTCCCAACCTTCTACCAACTTCCAAAGACACGTTTTCCCCGTCAGCTCCACGTCAAGCAACTCTTCCCTGGAGCTACAGCTCGATTCCCCGCAGTACACATGTGGAATCCGAGGGGGAGAAAAAAAATCTAACGACGAGGCTTCTCCATCTCGTCCGGGATGCAAATTGGTCGCGATCGACTGCGACACAATCTGATCCCTCCGCTGCCACCAAATTGTAACGTTAGCCGAGAAATAAATGAATTTAAACACCAAATACGTCTCTTCTCAATGTTCTCTGTATCAATCGTTGCCAGCGACTGACTGTCTACATGAAAACCTTTTACCAAACTCGGCAAAAGGCAGCTTGTAAACATATAACAAAAGGAGGAACGAAAACGATAAACAGTAAAACAGAAAACATGACGCGCGAGTACAGGCTCCCCTTTCCCTAGTTTAAAGGCCGCGGGCATTTCCCCGGTCCACACGTTACACAAGGAAGCAATCTTTTAATTCAAAACTATACTAGCTATCAGTATTAAATAAACTTATCAGATACATTTATAATTAATTTCAAGCTGTCTTACAGATGAGCCAGAAACTTAGACGTACCTTTTTTGTTTAACGTGTTACAGTAGATATGACGTTGAAATTGAGGCACAAGAACTTTTTACGTTGAGGCAATATTTCTTTTGTGAACTGGATTAAGTAAAAACTTATTATTTTCATTCAGTTACATTTTTCTATAACAATTGTTGTAATAATATTTAATGAGTTTTTTTAATCACATTAATTCCATTGTTTATGTTACGTTTAATTAATTTTTGAGCTTACATATAATTAAATATTATTAAACGACATACAATTACATGAATTTATTAAGCAAGAAAATTATCGCACTTATTAATGTACTACTGCAAATTGGTTTACAAGTACGCTCTTACTCATAAAATGATACTGTATTCTTACTAAATATAATTTACAGAAATTCTAATGTAATGCGTAAACCTAGGATTAAAAGTCGTCGGAATGCAAAGGAGGTTTATTGTACAGTATCAACTGTAATCTTATGAAAAAAAGACTTGTAACAATCAAAACCCTCCATATTTTCACAAGTACTTTGTCTGTATTCACATAAACATGTAAGTCTTAAGATTTTTGCGTAGCAGTTGGGTTACAAACTTTTTATACGTAAGAGATAAAATGGATTGGTTAACTTACCCAGTTAAAAAACAAAGTGTTGTCTCAGTTCACAATGTGATGCCAAGAATTTAATGCTATTCAGTACCACAAATAGTGTTACTGCTAAGTCCCGAAGGACAATTTAAATTATGATTAATGAAAACGATGTTCGTGACCCTTGTATATGATTTTACACGGCGAGACTTCAAAGGGAAATGGCGAGGCCGTCTTCGGATATCACGGTTCCCAGTTATGTCACACGACGCAGGCGTGCAGAAGTTCCCTCAGGCCCGCGCTGCGAGACAAACGAACCATGTTTCTAATAATCTTGAGTTTCTAACTACGATGCTCGTAAGACTTAACGCCGAATAACACAGAAAATGGCGATGGAGCCAAATAAAAAAATCGTACGAAAATTAGTAATACGTTTGACAGTAATATAAAATAGAACGAAACCTTATACATGTCAAAGAGAGTTTCTTGAAGTATTGCTGTATTAATTTGCTTTCATTTATTTTGTGAAAATATACTAAAACCAGATTTATTGTGTTGGAACTGCTTCTTAAGCTAATTTTAAAAGAAAACTGGATTAAAATCAGACGATTAGATTTTGAATTCTGACCAAATTACTATTTCGTGCTAAAAAAAGCATCTCACATGGACAAAAGTGCCTAGGTGCACCGTAGCCTTATGGCGAGTTCCATTTGCAACACGGGTGCGCACCAAGTTTTTGAAACACAGCAAATAGTTGTGTTTCAAAAACTGAAGTTTCTGAAGCACAGTGTGTGGTTGTGTTTCAAAAATTCAGTGCTCACCAGTGTCGCAAATGGAACTCGCCATTAATAAAGATGGGTATGGGTAACTGGTTCTCTAACGGCTAAAAACAATAAAATTTCAAATTTGACAACCGACTTCGGCGCAATGGCGTGGGATAGCCCTTAGACCCGTTTCCCACGCTTCAAGACGCCAGTGGTAGGCTCCAGTGGCTATTCCCAAATACCCGCCTGTATTTCACCACCGACACCCCCTCTCGTGTTAGATTCTTATTCCAAAAAGCTCAATGCTAAAGGCTTAATTGAAGTTGGAAACCGGGCAGTTGACCACAAGAGCTCGCATAGTCAAAGTACAGGATAGTAAATGGTCTTTGGGAAGCAACCATGGTATCAACTGTCTATTTCATTCTTCCAGCGTGATTCAAACTAAACATACGTTAGTAAGGTCTAGTGAATGAATGTGTTGAAAACCAATAAAATAATGAAGTATTTTTGTATTGTGGTGCTTGACACAAGTACACAGAAAAAAGCGACCGTTATAGTGCCGAACAATTGGATCTTAAAAGAAGACGGCGTTTGCTTTTATCCAAAATTCCCACCACACAAGCTCGAAAACGCCGTGCGAGGTTTCGAAAGACACGGCCCAACGTGGCCTAAACTCATATGAGCTTGTGTCATCTTATGGTGAGTTTACAATTATTTCAATGGTTATTTAACATGCTAAGCTGTGATAATATTAAGAACTCTATGAGGATGCCGAGAATAAGCTGGAGCAGGGCAAAGGGATGCGGATTGTTTATCGCAATCCAGTGTTCACGCCAAGCCGTGACTCGCTAATGCGTAAATTCGGAAGTGCTAATGCGGAATTGGCAGTCAATGACCGAACAACGGCGGATTTTAGTGGATTCAGCATACCAGATTCACTCCTTCTCGTGAATGCGAGCCTGCCTCAGTGTCACTCTCCACAGTTAGTCGGTAAGTTGTTTTGGATCATATGTGCAAGTCCCTCTGTACAAAAGCAACAAGACTTTTCATACTTCATTTTCCTTTCCATTTTCATGTACAATCATTCATTAACGATAACGTGCCTGATACATAACTTAAATTTTCGATTTGCATAAATTTTGCACTTCAATAGGTATTGCATTTTTTGCTACTTAACAATTTTTTATTCTGTTGTATTCTGGCTCTTGAAATGAAAATGTGCGCTTTGGTTAGATTTAGAGCTGCAGTGAACAAGATGCAAATGCCTTGATAAAATTATCTAACATCATATTAATATAAAGAATTAGCTATTCATTGAAATGAAAGACTTTCCATGTTATAACATAATGTATGTAATTCTTCGCTTAAGTTCCGCGGGGCTGATATGATAAAAGCGAACGGACAGGATCCAGCATGCGTGTCCGGCCAAGCACAAGAGTATCCGAAAAGTCTTATAACTCCCAAGTTTTTTTTATTTAACAAAAATCTGGTTTTAAAGAAATACTGTGCTTACAAATGCATGACACGCGGAACTCACTCCATCATATGACTACAATAACAGGCATCTTACGGATGTTATGCAACCGCACCCGCAGCAATGAATTTTTCAGGAGTACAAGTTAAACGAAATGAGCCAGCTTCTTCAGGATGGAACAGCGACTTACGGATGTCGCATGGGTCCAGAAGCTGCCATTTAGGCTACCAATAACTCCCTGTAAAAGAAAACACTGGACAAATTGGTTTGGATATGTTGATATTCATGATTTTATTGGTGTATTAGCGATCATGGACCCACACACGCTATGCATATAACACACTTTTGGGAATCAATTACCGAGCATGCTTTTTAAAGTAATAAACATTGAAATAAAATAACAGGTCATACTATGACAAGTTTTTGAAAAGAATTTTATGTCGAACTTTAGAACCAGCATAAGTGTAAGCTTAAAAGCAAAACATAATTTTAAAAATACGAAAATCATTTGTAACGAAGAAGCAATATAGAGTAAATTTAATAAATTGAAAAATAAATTTTAATATAAAATAAATAAACAAAATGAACAGAAAATAATAAAACAAATATAAAATAAATATGTAATAAATTTACACGTAGGGATTAAAGAACAGATAGTACTGCAAATATATTTGTACGTACATTTTTACTGTAACTAAATTGGCATTTTGACTTAAGAAAACTTTTTAATAAATGTAACCAGGTTTTATTATGTACCTTGTTCAGTCGTGAGCACGGAAAACAAGATAGGGCAAATCACAGAAGTCTGTTTACGTCTCTTGAAGGGCTCGCACTCATCTTGCATGCGAATAATCCGAGCCCCCTCAACTTCTTAATGAATGTAAATAAGCCTCAAGGGGCTTAATTAAACTTTCGTGGTTTGCCCTAACTCGTTTTCCGTGCGCATAACTGTTACTTTGATATTACTAATAATTATTTTTTTTTAAAAGGAGAGCCGTTTACTTCTTCAGTATCTCCAACGCCAGAAGTTATGACGCGATTCAGCCTCCCTCAGCCCTCATTGGAAGGTCACGGATCACCTTTCAATGGTGGGATTGGACAAGAGAACATCGAACCTAACGCAGTAACTAGGCCGGTAACAGACAGCGGTGGTAGTGGGAAAAGATGTAAATTTGGTAATTGCAGAACAATTCCTTAGATGGACTTGTTCTAATTCATAGGAAACGGTAATAACAGCCCCTCTGTTTACCGTCAGTTGGTGGCTCATATTGTTGAGATGAAGTCCTTGCTGAGAGACACGAATGAAAGAATCGCCCGTATCGAAGAAGGAAAAGAGGTTGGTCAAATACTAGTAAATACCACAATGAAAAACTTACCCGTAAAGTCGCTGGAAGAATTTAAGAAGTTAGAGGGAGAATTGCAAAGCGCTGAACAAAAAAATTTCGTAAATATTAATGACACGTAACACGAAAAAATAAAATAAAATCCTTAGGTGACCACTCTTCGACTGGTCGGTGGGAAGAACGTAGAGAACGTAATCAGAAATTCTTGGAAGGCGGTAGCCACTGATTTCGTGTGGCAAGAGTACAATTGGGAAGGTCGGCGTCACAGTGGGCGAGTGACAAATAAAGTTGGAATTCGTGACTCACTTGTCACCAAATTAGTAGAGAGTAACCCGCTTATATATATATTCATCATTTATTTACTTGATTTGCTTTTTATTTTTTTACGGACAGGTACAGTGCGTGCAAACCCAAAATTTATGGATCTGACAAAAGAGACGTTTAAGAATGTAACATGCACTTTCCTCAAACAGGCCCCAGCACGGTAGAAGGTGCAACGGAAACACACACATCGAGGAAGATGCCTGAAAGACGGTAGGCATAATTCTGTAGCAGATTCGATAACGTACTGTACCTTGAGATGATTATTTATTCAAATTATCTATCTGATTTAGGGAGTTACGAATGGAAGTATGAAATACGACAGGAAAATGAGTCAGGCAACGCCGGTTATTACTTCGTCGTTAAGAGTATTTTTGTATGATCTCTATATTGTTTGTATTGTGCACGGTTGCAAAAATATACTCGGACAAAATAATATAGTATACACACGGGAACAGTTTTTAGCGTTTCACCCAGTTTTAAACGTTATAATTTTTATAACAATAAATGCACGGATTTACGAACAATTAACGGAATTTAACCGAAAAAAGGGACGTATTTAAGACGTATCATATAAAGACATACTTAAGATGTAAGAAAACGAGACATATTTGAGACGTATAATAAAGTTGTATTCTAGACGAAAAAAAGCCGTATTCTAGACGTTTAAAAAAGACGTATTCTAGACGAGTACAAAAAGACGTATTCTAGACGCATCAAACAAACCTAATTTAGACGTTTCTAAATAAACGTGCGAAGGATGACAATTGAACGTTTCACAGACGTTTAATATACGTAACCGAAAGACGTATTAGGTTTTGAATTCAGACGTTTACAAAAACGTTCATAAAACGTAGGTGTGCTACTTGGGGTACAGGAGAAAATTGTGCCACTCGGACGCCTTCCAATGTCTTCTTTCGCATATGGAGCGTGGAAGACGTTTTACGTTCGACGTTGGTTTAATGGTCATAATTCTGTCATTGACAACTTTCACTGTAGACTGCAATCCGATATACCATGGGGACGCATGGTTTGTGGAGTCAAACCGCAGTCCACACAAAAGCCGGCAGACTCCGAGGTCAATACAGTGCATTATATCAACCACGCACCCGACTATGACGTCGAATTTAGAGATACCAAAAAGAGGGGAAGGTCATACAACGCCGTCAAAGTCTCTTCTACGTTTTTCAGCTTCCAGTGACAATCTTCTAGTATCAACGTTATTTCTCATTTGTAGTTCGCCAGACGGTACGTAAGGATAGCACTGAACTGTGCTTTTACCTTTTTTCAACCTTGTTCCTGCCAGTGTGCACCAAGAACACCCGTAATACCCGGTGCACTGCTTAATTCCCTGAATGTCAGCACGAGCTATGCTGTCAACAGAACACATGGTTGGAAAAAGCCTAGTTGTCAACTTCTCAAAGCCGGTTTTTGTCTTTCTTATCCACTGAAATCCAGCGTCTGATAATTGTCGGATCTCGGACACAAATGATGACAGAATGGTTTTTGGTTTTGGTTTCCCAAAACCAGACCACAACGCAGTAACAAGAATATTTTTGTACCGAAGAGACGGAAGCAGTTCATTCACGAAGCACTGCACTGGCCACATACTGAAATTTGATGAATGAAAAATTGGCACACCATCCGTATTTAGTGTTAATGAGATGCAGTTTTGGTTCTGTCAAATAAAATACCGCCTTCAAATTTGCGGTACAGGTACCCGTCGTAATTGTCAGCAAGGTCACTTGTATCCTTTTTCTCGAATCTATGTTCCAAAGCCTCCCCGAATCCAAAATTTTGCAGTAAATTTTGCAACTGATTCTCCAAATGCCAATGTAAATAAAAGTTGTGCTCTTTCTTCAGAACATAGTCGTCGTAAACTTCCAAACATTTTGGACATTTTTCCTTGTCGTCGCTCGATTTTTCGGTGTTCGAGAAACATTTCGGACAATAAAAGCAAAAGCGAAAATGCTCAGTGGATAGCATCTTTCCAAGGTGGTAAACAGTTTTGGGAATCAGGGATGGACTCGGAAGTAGTAAAATCGAGATGTCTAGCAAATGCTGTACATTATCTTTTGATAGTAACGCAGACAATATAAACGCTTTCAGCAGCAATATTGCTTGATGTAGAGTAACTTGGCTTTTTTCGTACAGTTCTTTGTTCAGGACGGTGAAGTCGAAATAATCTTCGTGATTCTCTTCATTTCTCTCCAAATGTTCTGTCGGTATACTCCTGTACTAATTTTGGGTGTTAATTGAATTATTTTGGGACCTTTCATCTTCGCTTTCTGCATTCGGTATATCAGAGAGTTCCCGTGGATCATTAATTAGAACTTGAAATATACAGTATAATTGTTAAAACTACTTACTATATAAAAATACAATAGTTTTAGAAAATAAATTCGTTAAATATACCATTGATTGGATTAGTTTCACCTCGTTTACGATTTGCATAAAAGGTGCTCCGTGGAAGTCCGTTTTTGTAGTCCCTGTAACGTCGCCTACCGACGCGAATTGCAGCCATTATTGTTCTTAGCCCAATATAGGTTTAAGGGGTTAACTTCTTGATCCTCAAAAAAAATACTAACGAGCTCCGAAAACAAAACTGTACTAAAATTCAAGGAAGATTGTACTCTTCTCCTGACCATAATTGGTAGAAACTCGCATATGGAGAAACACCCAAGCATAAAGAAACACACTCGAATAAAAGAAAAGGAAGAAATGGGACGGAAGTACGAAGATGCTAACAGACTAGAAGGGAATTCAGTTGGGAGCACTCATTGAACCCAGAGAAGAATAAAAGGACGCGGTTCACTTTTCTTGACGTAAAACATGTAACTGACGAGCGGATGCTGCGAAATCCACATTTGATTAGATTAGTTGAGTGGCCTGCATCTAATAAGAGCGGAAAGTTCCAAAAATTTGAAGCCCAGGTGCTGGAAACAGGAAGTAAGTTAAGAGCTAATCGTCTAACAGACAGCAAAATTGCATTACAAATAAAGAGAGTTGAACCTTCATTGTGAAGTACTAGCGTGTAAACAAGGAACCTAGCCAGTTGAACAAGAATTTAACTGATTGCGAATCATCATCGTTGAACATCCAAATGAGCCCAACATGTGATATGAATGTGTCAGACACAGAAAACGAAGTTTTTGACTTACGTCCTATCGTACGTACTCCTGTTCCGTTCGAAAGCGTGTTGGTGGAAACTTCTCAAAACGAAACGGCTAATTAAAGGAGGAAAATGTAAGCTTGAAAGAAGAGGTACAAAAACTGAGAGTGAAAGTCGCTAACCTGAAGAAAGCGTACGAAGAATTGAGCAAAGCAAAGCTAAGTGTTGAGAGTAATTCCTTTTAAATTCTTTTATATTTATTAATTAATATTTTTACAGATTTAATGAGCGTAAACCCTGAGAAAAGGCAAGAAAGGGCTTTCCAGCATGGCGCGAGCAGTTCTTCCAATCCGGCATGCGATGACGCCAAGGAGGTAAGAGTTGTAAAAATTCCCTATTTTTTTTATTATTTCCCGTAGGCGTTAATGGAAAAAACTTCTATGACCGAGAAGGACATCGAGTACTGCCGCGTCAACTTCTCGAAATACATGGGGCTTTCACGAGAGGCATTTTATCAATGGCCTTTACTTCAGAAGAATTGGAAGGTTCAATTCTCTCCGAGAACCATAGCAAAAAAATCAAAGAGGATATGAAATTGCTTTCACAAGAGAAAGTCTCCGCAATTGTGAGTAAGTATGAATGTTTCTTTATCTTGAAATTTCAATTAACTTACCATCCATATCCAAATTTAAATTATATTTCGTTTCTTATGCCAGGATTTGTCTCCTATGTCTTCCCGAACACAAAGGATAGTGACATACGCCAAAAAATAAGTAAAAAATGCCAGAATATGAAAAGTCCCCGAACGCGCCATCAACCATGGAAAGCCGCAAACAATGAAGTCGCAAACAATTCGGAAACATCCAGCTTTTGTATTAATATTTTCATCAATTTTATGTTTTAATGTGTGTGTGTTTTTAAACCAGCGTAAGCGTTTGCTCTTTGCTGGTTAATGCGTGCTATTTGTTTCTGTTCGTGTAATTTCTTTTTGCTGGATGCTCTGATTTATTGTTTTTTGTTTATTCGATTTATTTTCCTATTTACATGGTGCACGACTACAATCCTTGTCGTGTATGTTGCATATTGTCTTCACCAAGTTTGAGTTCAAAATCGTCTCCGTTCTTGTGGGGTTAAGTTGACAATGCTTTTGATTTGCAATTATTTTTTGTTTTGTATGTTTTATAATTGGATTTCAATAAAAACGCGCAAAAACAATTTTTGTCATTTTCATAAAACTTTCTGAGTGGCATAATAAAAAAACGTATATTTTATTTCAAAATCATAAAGGTATAATTAAAGCACCATTATTGTTCCAATGTAATCCTGAAAAATACGTAAAACAATTACAATTTATTGTGAAATCACGAAAAAAGAGAATTATAATACGATATGTTTTTATTTCTAAATTAAAGGACAAATCATTATGACACAATCTAATTTCAATTAGAAGATGACGATAATTTAGATATATTTCATATATAAGTCGTTTAGAACTTCCATAATTATTGATTTCAGTAGATTTCAATTCCAATGTTCTTTCATTTTAAAGTCTCTGTGTGTGAAAAGGATTTCACTGCAATGCTTCGTCAGCATAATGTATAATTGAGTATTATACAATTCAAGTGTAATACAATTCAGGTGTAACACGAGTCAATGGGTATTTTTCTTGAGTTTTACTCGAAATATATACCATATTTAGTGCAGTTTAGTTCTAGTCTAAATTTAAAGGAGAAAAAAAACAGGTAAACACAATGGGTACAGCAATATTACCTCAAAACTTCACCTAACACCAAAGTTAACCTTATGTTTTACTTAAGCAAAACGTCCTACTTTTTCGTACAGGTAGAGTGATAATAGATTAGTCACCCTAAAGAAGCAATCATCCATTTTGGCAGCCGAATTAGTAGCTATCCAAAAAGCAATAGAATACGTTTCAGAGTAAGAACCGGGGAATTTCGTGATTGTATCTGACTCCCAAGCAGCACTAAACTCGCTCTCATCCTGGGGGGCAGGAGATATTTTAATCTAATTCAACGAGTCCAAAGAGAGCTTAAAGCACTAAAAGAAAAAGGGTACATGGTAAACCTACAATGGGTACCGGGGCACTCTGAAATAACGGGCATTGAGATAGCAGACGAAACAGCTAAAAGAGGAAGATTTTCGGAAATGCAATAAATAATGAACTAACAAGGCATGAAGTAATGACGGTAACAAAAGAACAGGTGGAAAATGAATTCCTATCAGTATTAAAAAGCAGCGCAACACAAAATGTAATTCAAAATACAGAGCACCTAAACAGTGACAAGTAGAGAAACATTAAGAAGAGAAGAATGGCAATAGCTATTTTAAGATTAAGATTTGGACACGGGAAAATAGGGACATGGCTCCACAGATTCAAACTCAGTGAGGACGCGACGTGCAGAATTTGTGGCGCGAGCGAGGAGAGCGTCAAACACTTAGCCCTAGAATGCCATAAGTTTACAGCCCAAAGGAACATTCTCTTCGAAAAACTACGAAGCCGTAAGATCCCTACTATCATGGATGAAATCCTAGGATTCGGAGAAAGAACTGTGGACGAACAGCAATTTATTCAAAATGCACTCTCGCGATACCTGTCACAAAGGAAGATCGTCGACTTCCTCTAATAAAGTGTATGCTCCTCGCCTTTACTCAATCCCTTTGATCAGTACGTGCACGCGACCACAGAACACACTAAGGATCTAATCTCCCCAAAACGAAAGCTGAAGACGATAATGTATCGCAATGCGACACAGTTTGTCTTTAAACAAAACAAAACAAATAGATTAGTCAGGTCTGTCGTCCCTTTTAATTTGACGGAAAATTTAAGACGCAAGCCTTTCACCTTTTCACTTGTTCACTGCTTTCACTGTGCATTCCATAGTTTCCACAGAAAGAGAGGTTGAATTCGGTGAAAGTTGACTTTCAATATTTAAGACGACCAAAGCTGGTCCTGTTAAACCGAGCTGAGTAGAAGTCGGTCATTGATGAATCGAGTCGGAGTCGATCATTTTCTAGTCGTGTCGAACCGATTTTCAGCCCTACCCTTTAATGAAAGTAAATCTGCCTTAATTAGACCTCTGAATTGGCAAGGACAGTTTTTTGCTCAGTACTGTACAGTACAACGCTCTGACTCTGTATAATCCCTTGATTCTTTGCTCCTCGATCCCCTCCTTTGTAAATTGTAGCAACACCATGTACACTGTAAGAAAAGTTCCCTGTTTAATGGAGGAAAATGCTATAAAAAAGAGGAACCCAGATTGGGGCTCTTTTTGTACCAAAAATCAATAATGGTAGCTTTTCCTAAAAAATGGAAGATGTGAACCCTATAAATTGGTTCCTGGACAAATCCAATAACTGGTATATTAGATCAGCGGTCCCCAACCTTTTCGGCATAGCGGACACTTTCACCCATGCAATTTTCCTGCGGCTCAAGTTTTGTAACTGGGTTGGTGGGTGAAAAAATTACACTAAATTACAAAAATATAAAAGTCCGTTTATTTTTACATGGCAAAATAAAACTAGTAATTACAAAATCAACAAACGATTAATGGGAGCCTTGAGCCGGCTTTTCAGCAACCAAAGACTCCCACCTGGGTGTGATGGGAAACAGACACTCAAAGTGTATTCATGAAGTCCAGCCTATTGCGTTGCTTGGTTTTTGTGGCTGTCACAGCAGAAAATCCTGACTCGCAAAGGTAAGAAGAAGGAAACGGGAGTACACTTTACAGCGCTTTGGTTGCAATTCGGGGATTCTCCACTTTGACTTTAATCCAGAATGTATGAAGGTCTGAAGTGAAGTTGGTTTCAGCCCACCATCATTCGCAAGTTTCAGTAATTGGCCTCTTCTTGCAGTGATAAGCTCGATTCACCTGGCCTATTAATAAACGGGTCGCGGATCCATTCCTTCCCTCATCGTGAGTCTTTTGTCACGGGGAAGTAACGTTCAAATTCTTGCGAAAGATGAGACAGGTGACCTCGCACCAACTGAGAGAAAGAAGGACTCGCTCAGAATCTTTCATGACTTCAGCTAAGGTTTGGAACATGTCAAAGATTCCAATGCTAACCCGGCGTCCCCATAACTCAAGTTTCGACTTAAATGCGGCGACTTTATCTGCCGATTTGAAAATTGTTGCCCTCCTACCCTGCAGTGAAACATTGAGATCATTAAGCAGGCTAAAAATGTCGGCAAGGTAGGCAAGTTTCGCAACCCATTCGCTGTCACTCATAAAATCTGCCAGCTGAGAATCTTTCTCTGAAAGAAATCTCTGGATTGGCTCCCGTAGCTCAAAAACTCTGGTCATAGACCTACCTCTCGAAAGCCATCTCACTACGGTGTGCAAGAGTAAACGTGTGTAGTCTGCATCCATCTCCTCACAGAACTGAGCGAACAATCGAGAATTAAGGGCATTGGCTTTGATGTAATTGATAATCTTAACTACATCTTGCAAAACGGTGTTAAGCTCAGGTGACATTTTTCGACTAGCCAACATCTCTCGATGGATGACACAGTGTGTGGACTCGCATTCGGGGGCGACCTCTTTGACCCGAGTGGTAAAGCCAGAAATTCTTCCGGTCATAGCAGCTGTTCCATCCGTACAAATTCCAATACAAAATGACCATTTTAGTTTTCCCGACATGTAGTCATTCAAAGATTTGAATAACTCAGCAGCAGTGGTATTGGTTGGCAATGATAGTGAAAAAGTAAATCTTCATGCACATCTTCGCCGAAAATATAACGCACGAAAACAAGCATTATTTGCCTTGTTGTCCACTTCGGTGGATTTGTAAACCTGGATTGCGTACCAAGGGGATTTATCAATCCTTTCCAACAACTGAAATTCAACATCCCCTGCAATTTACTCAATTCGTCTAGTAACTGTAGTAGCGGAAAGAGGAACGTTAGAGATCTTTTGAGCATCAGTCTCTCCTAAAATTTCACGGCATATGTCCTTCGCAGCAGTCAAATTAACTCTTCACCAATAGTGAAGGGCTTCTTCGCCTTAGCAATACGGTTTGCTACTAAAAAGGATGCTCTCATTTAGAATACGTTTGGCGTAGTGCTGGCCTTTAAGAGTTCGTTTTGTCCTTAGTATTCACGTTATTTTCTTTCAAAAAATTCTAAAGGCTTGTCTTTCAATGCAGGGTGCTTAGTTTCAATGTGACGAAGCAGTTTTGAAGGTTTCATAGCCTCATTTGCAAGTTGTTCGCTACAAACGACACACAGTGGGTGCGGACAAAGCGGATCGCCCGTTGAGGAATCCAACGCTTAGGTACGACTCCTTATATTTTCTATTTTTTACTTTAGTTTTCTTAGACTCTTGGGCTACGTTATCTTTGTGCCGTTCTCTCCTAAAACAGCTCTCCAACGTCTTTTGTTTAACAGTCATTTTCGATCCTGTTTGCTAACCATGTGCTATCCAAAACAGTCACTGTGACTAGCACACGGTTCACAAAAGTAAGCGCCGGTGCAAGTGCAGTTCGCCAATCACTTTACATAGGACAGTGTTCCACATTTCAGTGAGTCACATTTGGGGAACGATATTTTCCCGCTCCTCTGCAAACGCTAGTCCTGGCTCCCTACCTCCCTCTACTATGGGACAGAAATTGGCAAAGAAACGAAACAAACGCCCAACCAAAAAGTGACCATTGATTGCGAAGATGCTGTCAATTTTGGTGGTGTGCTTACTCACCCCCACCCTAACCTCTTCACAGTTCCCAACAGGCCGCGGACACCTTCCAAGCAGGCCGCGGACCACTAGTGTGCCGTGGACCCCAGGTTGGAGACCGCTGTATTAGATTAACCAAAAATCGGTATTTTCCATCCTAAAATCGGGGTAATGGAACAAAAAAACGGTACAACGCAGGACCAAATAATGGAATACACAGACCCAAAAATCAGTATAGCAGCACCAAAGATCAGTAATACAGAAAAGCAAAAATCGGCAACAGAACCAAAAATTGGTATATGGCACTACCAAAAATTGGCGAGTGACGTAACTGTGACCTGGGGGCAGAAGTCGACCTATTGTGCAATTTATGTTTTTGGGTTGGTAGTCCCAGGTCACGGTTGGTATCTCCCCTATCCGCCTTGCTCGCTCTCTCGTGTGTTAGACGGCAAGGTGACCTGACATGTTCTTTTGACCAAGCCAATGTTATCCTTTGTTACCAAAACCATCCTTCCAACCTTAAGTCAAGAACTTCAATTATCTACTCCCTTTTTGGCCAATATAAAAGCTCCCGTGAATTTGGTTTCCCAATTATTCTTCCAAATATAAAAAAATAACACCATTTGCTATTATTCGATAGAAATTTGACAATTTATTTTACATTTTTATTATACGAAATTAAATAGCATTCGACAGAGAGTTTTAAGAGCAATCATACAGAATATAACATAAACGACACACACGAACAATGCAATTTGAAAAATAGCCTTCAACAATACACCAAATAACTCACCAACAATAAATAATGCAAATTAAACACCAAAGCCAAGCCAATAGATCTAATAAACCCTTGGAATAACCCTACGTTCCACAATGAGCGTATCCAGAAGTCCACAATAGAACTCACGTGGTGTTCAGCAGACTTAATCACGAAAATAGAGTGGCACGCCATGGATGACAGGGAATATTACAACGAATCCGACCACATAGCCATAATGATTTCACTAAATTTCCCACCTAAGAGCTCAAAGAAGTTGACGTGGCAATACAATAAGGCTAACTGGAAAGGCCTTTCCTTCGATACGCTCACTGAGTTACTAAGATCACAGACTAGATTCACCGACCTTTCGAATAAAACTGACGTCGATCGAGCTCCTGAAAACCTATCATCTATCATCCAAAGGGCAATGGCAAAGAACATACCACAAAAATCTGGAAACAATCGGAACAATCCATGGTGGAACTCGGAGCTACAAAAACTTCGCATGCAAGCAGCAAAAGCACTTCGACAATACCGTGTAAACGGAAATGAATATTGGAAGAAAGCATGGAAAAAAGCAAGAAATACCTACAGAGCGCAGACAAGACGTTGCAGGAACTCGTTTTGGGATAATCAATTAAACAAGCAAGACAACAGAGCTATCTGGAATCTGGATAAGAATATCCGATTGAACAACCCAAATAAGTTTGAGCAACTAAAACAAGTCGATGGCATACCGTTCACAGATATCGCCACGAAATTAAATTTCACAGCAATACACCTGTTAGACGGGGTACCATTAAACGCACAACGCACATCCCCACCGGCTAAACCTCAACCGAAAACTAAGTATTCTGCTTGCGATGCTACGTATGTAGCCCCTTTCACCCTAGAAGAGATCACCAGCATTGTACCACAACTTCGACCAAACAAAGCGGCAGGTATCGATGATATCCAAGCGATCGTTCTAAAATCCCTATGGAAAGTCATTGGCCCTGCGGTTGTTAGACTGTTCAACGCTTCCCTTACCCTGGAATACAATCCCAAAGCATGGAAGACAGCTAAGGTTCTGCCTTTACCAAAACCCGTAAAACAAAGCTACTCAACCATCAAGAGCTTCCGACCGATATCTCTACTGCCGGTACTGGGAAAAAATACTTGAAAAAGCAGTAGCCGAACGTCTGAAACTATTTTTCGAAAATAACGAAAAGCTGTCGAATATGCAATGGGGTTTCCAAACAGGTAGATCGACAGTGGATGCACTAGTAACTGTCAGTAATGCGGTCCTCCAAAGTTTTGACAACGGGAAAGTACTCTCTGCGCTACTTTTGGACATATCCGGAGCTTTCGATAATGTGGACCACGGCAAACTAATTGAATAACTCAAGATACTCAAAGTCCCACCTAAAATAACTTAACGGATCAAGAGTTTCCTCAAAAACCGGCAAGCCTTTGTGGTTCGTGGCGAGGAAAAAAGCGACCCGGTCTCCATAGTAAAGGGGTACTACAAGGCTCACCTCGCTCACCAGTACTTTTCTTGGCTTACATGAATGGATCTTTAAGTGCTATAAAACGGAAGAAAATTAATTCAGAAGCTTTCGCAGATGACCTGTTCGTCTTCACATCCAGCAACTCCAGCGAGAGAAATGTCAAGCTTCTTCAGAACAACTTGGCTGTACTTGAAAAGTGGGCTAAGACACATGGTTTGGACTTTGCCAAGGAAAAAACCGAGTTCATCCACTTTTCAAGGAAAAACAAAGAAGAAGCTGCATCTCTTGTCTGGGGCGACTCGGTTCTTCTACCAAAGCAATCGGTAAGGTACCTAGGCCTGGTATACGACAATCGTCTGGCATGGACCCACCACGTGAACCACCTTGCAGTGCAATGTAGTCTGACTCTGGACAGAATCAGAAAAATTACGAAATTTTCAAGAGCCATTTCGTGCCACCAAATCCGAAGGCTATTCCAGGCGACCGTCCTCTCGAAGCTGCGATATGCTTTCCCGGCATTGTGCACTATCTCCCCTCCAAGCTACGGCCACTTATCCAACTGTACAGAAAGGGCCTGTTAACCATAACAGGAGCCTTACCTACATCAGCAACCATATCCTTGGAAGTGGAATCGAGACAACCGCCATTGGACCTAGATCTCGGAAACACAGTGTCTATACACTTCCCCTCGAGATACTGGGATAAATGGCCGATCCCCAAGATGGCACCTAAGCACAAACGGTACACTTTTTGTACGGAGAGAGCAAGAACTCTTGCAAACGATGCTTGGAAGTCACCCCCAAGCTCCCTCAAGATAGCTCGAAGTTGGATAGAAGAGACCACGATGAGAAAATGGAAAGATCGCTGGGATCAATCTACGAATCCCCTCAAAGACCCAATCCCAGGTCCCTCTCATCGTGGAATCGTGCATACCCCCCTTCCCAGGTGTATCATCTTAAAGGTGGTACAAGCAAGAACCATGCACTTTCCAACGAAGACCTACCTCACATGCACCACGTATCCAGGGGGATTAGGGGGTTATAACATCCCCCGAAATGTTTTTTCGAATGTTTTTTATTTTAATTCCTTCTATTTAATTCCTTCTAGAGTCGTCACGAAAGATATAGAACAATTAGACACTAACTCTTTGATTGAAACTTACGGAGATCTCCTTCCTGAGACATATTGTTTAAAGCAAGAGCTTATGCTCTGGAAAGTGAAGTGGGAGAAGTCTTTACAAGAAGATGGGCCTTCTTTTGCGCTGTCCGCATTTAAGACATGCAATTCAGATTTTTCCCAAATGTTAAACTCTTACTGAGTGTCGTCGCAACATGGCCAGTTAGCACTGCGACAGCTGAAAGGAGCTTCTCGAGTTTTAAAAGGCTAAAAACCTGGTTAAGGAGCACAATGGGTGAAGAAAGATTCACAGGCCTAGCTCTACTTTCAATTCATAGGGAAATTGAGGTTAATCCTGAAGAAGTTCTAGATGTTTTCGCGGCAAAGAAAAATCGCCGGCTCGATTTCGTATGTACTGTAGATAGCTTTGTAGCTTAAATAATATAGAAAATTAATCTATTTTAGTTTCACAAATTGATTTTAAAAACTCGCTTCTACATGTATTCTTCATTATTTCCTTACGAAAAAAATAGAAAATAGATTACCGTCTGCTTTATACTTTAAAATTTCTTTTAATGATAAAAAAGCTTTGTAGTTGACATTAATTTCCAAAAAAATACTTCATTTGTGTTTCCGATATTGATATTGTTAACTAACTCTTACTTATTTTCAAAATCATTAGTTAGAATTGTCAGTTAGTACGTATTGGGTTGGTCAGTAAGTCCGAACCGCTCTTCTACCTCTTTCGCATTCAGACAGCCCTATTATTTCTCTCTGCGCGCGTACAATTTTATTTGTTCATAAACTAGCAAAAAGGATCTCTTAGTGACATGTTTGCCAACTTTGGTCATTCTTGCTTTTAAAACATAGTTTTTATCCAACGCTGAAAGATGAGCGACACCGCTGGAAATTATTGCAGTATTTTGCGTTGTAATTGCCACAAAGGACTCAACGCTTGGGAAATGACTGAAAAAATGTATGCAGTCTATGGTCCTGATGGCCTAACAGAACGTGTTGTTTGGAAATGGTTTGCGCGGTTTTGAAGTAGAAATTTTTGCATCAAATTTGGTGACCGACCTTGTCGCCTTAAAGAGGACGATACGGACAAAATAACGACTTTGCTGGAAATACTCCCACATTTGACAATTCAGAAGATACAGAAGGTTGTTGGTTTATCACAAGAAAGCGTTGCGAAACACTGAAATCCGCTAGATACGTGAAAACGTTGCGGACCGCTGGACGTGCGGCTTCCGCACTACCTAAGCAATATATTGTGTGCTAGTTATTTCAGAATGAAAATTAGGATACATTTTTGGGATGTTCTAATAGCAACCTCATTACAGTCGTTACAGTACTTCATAAGACTGCAATCTTTTCCGCTCTCAACAAAATTTCTTCATGGAAAAAATCACAAATCTGGAGGCCATAAAAAACTCTCGATCAGTTTTTTGCACAAAAATAGAAGACATTCTTCGAGAATGGAGTATGTGACCCACCCTATCGTTGGGCTTAAGTCACCAAACAAAATGGTGCATACATCGTTGATTAAACTTCGGTACGCACAGAGAAATTAAATTTCAAATTTGGGGTAAAAGTCGGTTCGCGCTTACTGACCAAACCAATATATTTTAATTATATTTTATTAAAAATATAACATTCAAACTTTATTAGCTATTCATAGTTTCAAGTCGTTAATCTTATTTAAATTTAGTGCCACTAATGTCGACTCCTCCAAGTAGTAGCGGTGGGAAACACCCCAAAGACATTTCAACTTTGATGAAACCGAACGAACTTTCGTTTCGTACTGTGGACACAGACTTGTTAGAGGGGTCAGGCTAAACGTCGATGTATCAATACTGTATACATTATGTTTTTTACATTTATTGAAGTCACAGTAATTAGATTGTATATGTTATGTTAGAAATATAGTATTACTGTCTTCCTCTTTTGTTTGCGTTACAAAGATTTTATTAACTTTAACCAACTACTCCCCCCAACCAGAATTTTGGTGTGATACAGGACTGTAACCCCCCCCCCACACCAAAATCCTGGATACGGGCCTCCTCACAAGCATCCGGAAAATGGACTCCGACCTCTGTCCATGCCAGGAACGAACCAGACAGGACCTACCGCACCTAATCTTTCATTGTCGAAGACTGAACAAACAACGAGCTGAACTGCTCCGCAGCTTAAGCCGAAAAAAGATAATTTCAATTCCAAGGAAATTCTGTCAAACGAAGCAATTTTCCGTGACCGTCTTTTTTAGCGAAGCAGTAAAGTTATGTGTGAATGTGTAATAGTACGTGAATGAGCCCGGGTGAATGAGTGTAAATAGAAAAAACTAACAGAAGTGCATTTGTACTAACCCATGTTTGTATGCGCCCAACCCACTTCTCACTCTTTCCCCCCTTCCCACCACACTGTTCTCCTTTCCCCCTTCCCACCCCACTGTTCTCCTTTCCCCCTTCCCACCCCACTGTTCTCCTTTCCCCCCACCCCATCACCCCCTTCCTTGTACCCCTACACTCCCTTGTTCTTTTCGGCAATTCTAATCAAAGTTTGTAAAACTAGAAGTTAAAATTAAGATACGGCAATAGGCGAAAGCCTACGTCGATTCTCGGAAAAAAACACCGAAGCTCAACAACATGAATTCATAAAAAAAACACAGTACAGTACTCTCCACAAAAAACGACACACACAAACTGCCCTATCCTGGCTCCCCACAAATTCCGTCGGCCAAAGCAACAAGGGATTTGAATTAATAGTTGGTGCTACGGATAAATATAAGACTATCTCATCATCAAACGTTTATTGAAAAACATCTTGCGAATTATTAATTATCAAAATGAGAAATCGAAGATGGCACCGGTAAATAATTTTTGTGAATATTATCTGGAACTCCAATATCGCGGGCTCAGACGAGTCATTCGTGGGATGGTTTTGCACAGCATGTTATTCGCTGTGCTGTTCGCAACGTTTAGGCACGCATCTGTGTGGAGCTAGGATCGGGCAGTTTGTGTGTGTCGTGTTATGTGGAGAGTACTGTACAACAGCATTCACCAACAAAAAGTACAACACTGACCTTACAAGTTCAACAAAGTTATCAATAAAAAATTTAGCTAAAACACCACACAAATTACACAAAAACGACTTTCAACAATCCAAGTTTTACAACGACCATTTCACATTACACTAATCAAATCATATCGAGGAAACAATGCACACAGTGTTGCGTTCACTCAATTTATTATCCGTTCTCCCTGACAAGATCACTATCTCTTTTGTAGTTACTAATCTCCACGCTGCTGCCCCAACTCCCGACTGCTCTGCTCCCATGACCCGCGACTTCCATCCAAGTCACCTTGAACTGTCAACGTTGGGGGTCATCAAGGATGACTCCCAATGCTAGGCAATCGAGGTGCTAATAATTCACAGAAGACGCGAGCCTGGACTTAAGAGCATGGGCCGAGACAATGCCAACAAAAAGGGGGAACGCCACAATAGCCATTTGACACAAATATTTGTTAGTTTTGGCTCTTCATAAGTTGTGAAGAGCGCAATAAACGAAAAATTTTTAAGGTTTTTCAAAGCTAAGAACGTCTGGGAGTTGTGTTTCTCCTTTGCTCTGTTAATTACAAGAAGCATGCAATTTTACTTATCCTAATCTCCAAGGTAAGCTCAACGATTTGCGTCCAGGGAACTAAGGAAGTTTGGAAATAGACAACCAATAATTGGGTAAATATAACGAAAATTTGGTGAAGATTACCAATATTAGGGGAAAGATTTACGAAAACTAGCTGAAGGCTACCAAAATTGGGCAAAAGTTACCATTTATAGGAGGACATACCCCTATTTAGACACAGGGTACCCATTTTTGGTACCAACTACCAATATCAGAGGCCAAAATTTCCCCAAAGTTTGGTACCCGTTCTTACAGTGCACAATACTATTACTTTTGGTTTAGTAACCACACTGTTAAAAAGGGTACTCAAAATGGATATTTTATAAAAGACTAAAATTAATTGTCAGTACTCAAGAAGGGAACCTCTCCCCAAAGATGGTTTCTCCGTCTCAAAAAAAGGGAGCCAGTGCTCAAAACACGTATCTGCACTGTTAAAAAGGGTACCAGAAACTAGTGTATTCTGCCATCCTATACTTGGAGGTGGCTAACAAAAAACTGTACAGCGTGGTTTACATGAACAGGGCGTCTTAGTCAGCTTAGTCAACTAAGACCTGGCGCATGCTCTGAACGGGCGAAAGCGCTGATTAAGACAACTAACAGGCCCTGACCTATAAGTTCAGCACTGCTGAACTTATCGGGCTTTAGTTGTCTTAGCCAACCAATTAGAGAGGTGGACTGGTTCTTTCCCTTTGTTTATCTTTTCCCAAAACATTGTACCTTGTTGACTTTCAATACAAAGATGTCTTTTGAAGAAAAATTAATTAATTTGGTGAGTGATAATCGTAATCTGTATGACAAGCGTGACCGGTCTTATAAAGATGTTATTAAGACGGAAAACACATGGAAGAAAGTTAGTTTGGAATTAGGAGTTCCAAGTACGTTAGTTCGTTTTATTATTGTATACCAACAAACTAATCTATGTAAAATAGTTAGCGAATCAGGCACTGTACAAAAGCGATGGACAAGCTTGCGGAACCGGTTTTGTAAGGAATAAAGAAAGCCGCCTTCTGGCTCTGCCGCGCGTAATCAAAAGAATTGGGCGCACTTTTTGAAGGACCATTTAACTAACAGAGAGTAAGATAATAGTGATTACAAAATATTGTTTGACTATTTTACGTTCAAGCAGAACAGCTACGAATTTAGAATTCGGAAATACCATAGAAGAAGAGCTGGATTTTCCAGAACCTGGGCCGAGCACCAGTTTTGTCAATATTGAGCTTGACACGGTAATAACATAATTCTTACAGTAAAGCTAAGCTGACACATTTGTGAATTAATAAAGGGGCTGGAAGAATTTTTTGGGACGGAGAATAGTCGCCCAGCAAGTACGCCTGCTTGCTCCTCTTCGGCTGGTGTAGCAGTTAGCGCACTGCTAGACTGCCCCACTCCATCGTCCGTTTCGGATAATTCACATTCCAGTGCTGGTTCGTCGGCCCCTAACAAAAGGAGGTTGAACTCTGACCAACCCCTTGTAAATTTATTTTCCAAAACTTGCGCGGAAATAAACGGCTTGGTTTCTGGCGCTATGGCTGGAGACGAGGTGGACGCGTTTATGAAAGCCCTGCCTTAGCTCTAAAAAAGCTAAGCACTGCAAGGTTCCTTGTAGCAAAAGGAAAATTAGCGATCTGATAACGGATCTGCAGGAGGAAGAATTGCTGACAGCCGAACGGAACTAAATTGTCATTACATTGTTACATTTATTATACAAGATTCAGCCAATGTTACAATTTTTAACCAAGATTCATACACTTCCAAATAGTTTACTTTGAAAATACATAACGTTTGAACATATCATTGTCTCCCTCTGTTTACTTCCACACTTCCGAAGGGGCTAGCTAGATAACCAGCGAGAATATCCCGCTGTACATAAGCCTCTCTGCTCGCGTTGTTGCTACCTAAGCGTGGGACTCTTGCGAACACCGTAGGATCGTTTCTCTATTGCGCAAACTGTACATGTCCGTTGTCATCCTCTAGATCTACAGAATTGGGGGGAAAATAGAGTCTCTGGGCTGGTGGCTTCGTGTCGTCGTGGATTTTCAGATAGTTGTGGAGGCACACAATTGCTTGAACATATAACACTATGTTCCTCACGTCAGCAAGTATCTTCTTATGCAGAAGTCTCCATTTGCATTACATATTCCCAAAAGCGTTTTCAATTGTGCGTCTCGCACGTGACAGCCTGTAATTAAAGATCTTCTGCTCCTGACTGAAATTTTGGGCGTCGCGCCTAGAGTAAGGGCGCATAATTCTTTTGCTTAGCCCAAAAGCTTCATCAGCCACGAAGAAAACGCTCGCTTCTTCACGCGTGTACGGCAGCGCTCTTTTTTCTGGAATTTCCAGTTCCTCCCTCCGTAATGATCTGCCAAACTTTGAAGAAAAGAATATTCCGCCGTCACTGAGGCTGCCGTAGCTTCCAATGTCGACGTATGTGAATTTGTAATTCGCATCGCAAGCTGCAAGCATTACGATGCTGAACGTTCCTTTATAGTTGTAGTAGGCGGATCCACTGTTTGATGGACACACAATATCAATGTGTTTACCATCGATAGCCCCAATGCAGTTTGGAAAGTTCCAAATATTCCAGTAGTCCTCCATTACTTTCTTCCAGTGATAACTTTCCAAAGTAGGGAGAACGATGGGTTGCAGAACTTGCCAGATGGCCTTGCACGTTTCTCTTAGGATATTAGAGACACTCGGTCGGCTAACCCTGAATGCAAACGACTGTGATTTTTGTAAATCGCCGGTACTCAAATATCTGTTTAAATAGATCAATTACAGGTGCTACATACTATAAATACATTTATGTACCTCAAGGTAATACCCAGACGAAGTCCAGCAGGTATACTCCTTTTGCCTATGCTTCTCTTTGAAATATGTGGGCCAACAAGATTTAGAAGCTCGTCAAACTGCCTTGGTGTTACCCTCAAAATATCTACAAAGCCCAAAAGCCCATTTCCGGCAGTATTGATCCGCAATTCATTCATCAAATTATAATAATCGGAGAGACGAAGGCGACTTCTACAATTGCAACTTTTAAGCATGATTTTTTCTTTTG
Organism: Triops cancriformis; assembly: GCA_020615345.1. NCBI lineage: Eukaryota > Metazoa > Arthropoda > Branchiopoda > Notostraca > Triopsidae > Triops > Triops cancriformis. The sequence goes on from JAHZNP010001049.1 coordinate 24,897, forward strand.
TTATATAATGCTTACTCCTCAGACAAATAATCGCGAACCCAAATTTATGGGTTCGCGAACCCAAAGCACAAGTTTATAAAAAAGTAAAGTGACATTAACAGATAGAAAGGCTGTTTCTGGATCCATGTTGGCGGGAACGAGGTAAACAACTGAAACTCCTCCCCTTTGTCTTTATCAACTTGCACTTGTAAACCGGCTTGGCGCAAGTTGCTTGGATCAAGTCTGCCCATTGGGTTAACTTGCTCCACTCGCCCTGTTCATGTAAACCACGCTGTACTGCCAAAAGATGGTATGCAACTCCGACAATATGGGCATTCTCTCCCCAAAAACTAGTAGCAAGTACTCAAATTTGGCAATTACCCCTAGTTTTTGGGAATTATTTATTTAATTATTGGGAACACTTCCCGAATTTTGGGACTTCTTGTAAAATCTAGTATTCACGACTTAAAAACAAAGAGTGACTCTATGCGACCTCGGCTTGTCCATACGCTCGAGGCTTGTGACGAGTGACCTTGCACGCTTTTTGCATGTTTCTGACCACTGACTAGTTGAAAAGGAACAGTGACGCTGGATAGACGTGCGATTGATTGATTTTGTGTTTTGAGCTGTTCTGTACCTTTTTAAGTGCTTTTACCTTTGCCTTAGACAATTTAACGTTTTATCTGACTGCTTTTGTATGATATTTTTAGAAATATACGATTCTCCTATGTATGTGAGTAACGTTACAGTTTATACTTGGGTGTCAAAACACCCAAGAAGCCGTCACTTGCATTATGGCCACGTATTATGTGTATAATATGGCTTATGCTAAAGCTATTTTCCCTACACTTCTCTTAATACAAATAGTACAAATCTAGCCCCTGTATTAAATTGGTGGAATTGCACATGGAAGAAAGAAAAAATTGAAATCTGTGAATTGAAATGTGAATGAATATGAAATTTTCTGTGAATGTGTTTTTTTACTTATGTATTTGTTTTTTGTTATCAAGAAATCTTACATTACAAAGATGATTGGCATATTACCAAAATACAAAAGCTTGAAAGTAAAAAGTGATGTTCGCTTACTTCTAATTTTCACAGATGACTCTCTATAATAAGGGTGTTCACCATCTAATTTTGAAGCTGTTTGACTACTTTATGGGTGATCGCATTGCCAAGTATTAGGGCCCAAAACAGTCAGTAAATGGAGATATATAACAAGTTTAACCGCGTTCGTCTGCCAAAGTTTGGTCTTCTTCACTGTAAGAAGGATGATTTAAATGCTAAAATTTGGTCCACTACTACCCAATTTAAGGGGACAAAAGTCGTCAATTTTTAGGGGACGTTAGCACCAGTTTCTTGTTAGTCCGGTATACCATTATCTGGGGGATGTATGTACCTTTTTCTGGGGCGAGGGACCGACCTCCAGTTTTTGGGGCCAAAGAAGCCCCATTCTTTATCCCACTTTTTGGGGTCCTTTTCCACCAAAAAGTGGGGGATTTTTTTTACTGTGCGTAACCCCAAATGAGTTGGCTTTTCCTATTATGAGTGGCACTTTTCTCGTTAGGGTAACCTTTCCCGAAAGTGTGGCGCCTGTTTTCAAAAATAGGCTGTAGAAGCCTCAAAATCGGCATTTTAATGTAATGCTCTTAGTGTGCATGTGTCAAATTCCTATACTTCGTTGCTGCCAAGAATGAATTTAAGTCCGATCGGTTATGTCCTACACCCTGCTACGAGAATATACCACTGTTGCACAATAATGAATGTTCGCTCTCTAGAAGCGAGACTGCAGATCCGGGCACACATTCGCTCCCCGTCCTAGCTAGCAGCTATGTCGTTTTCTGCAAGGTCTTAAAAATTCATTGTTGTGTGCGTTGTGTCAAGTTGTGTTTGTATTAGGCCCATTACTTTAAAAATGACCAGGCACATTCTTCTTATTATTAGTGATAAGGAATTTGACATTTCCTTTTCGTCGGTCAGTGCTAACGATGTTGTCAGCTTGAAGCAAGCTATTGCGTTCGCCTCACATGACAGTGATTTGCTTCATCGAAGGAAAATGTCTGAACTTGAGCAGCCAGTCGTGTAATAAATTTGGATGCATAAAAAGAATCCCCAGCCAGAGGTAATTTCAAGAAAATTCTGTGATTTTTTTAAATTTTCTGAAAATATATGCTTACCTATTTTTGAATATTTACCTATTTGTCTATTACCATTTGTTTGCGTTTTTAACATCTTTGTATCCACGTATTTACGCCATCCTTATATGTTTTGGCCTATTTGTGTTGATTTTGTTCCGTCCACTATTTCTGTTTATTTGACTGTCTTGCATTTGTTAGTTCATGTTTTTATTTGACTGTTTTGTATGTGTTGTTTTGTATTTGAAAATGTCTTTCCATTTGAATTTATCTGCCGTATTTTTTTTCCAACGTGTTTTACATGTTCTGTATTGGTCTTTTGGAAAAACCCCACTGTACTCACGCAAAGATATAAAATATATATTTGTAAAGAAAAACACGGCTTAAAAATAAAAATTAATATTAGGTCAAATCCACAAACTTAGGATGATGTGGTTTTCATATTGAGTCTTCACTTTTGGTCGTTGTTGGGGGGTCGAAATTTGAAAAATAGTAATATTAAAGGTCTAACTTGGGTTTTAAATTATACACAATTTTAGCCTTTTATTTTTCCGGAAATGAGAGATTAGGTGCCCTCACTCATGGCATTTCTATAACCCCAGTAGTATTGATATATGGGATACTGCATTCTGGGGCCCTGCACGGCCGTAGACTCTGCGCGGCCGTAGGCCCTGCGCGGCCGTGGGCCTGCAATGCTGGGAGCTGCGCGGCCGTAGGCCCTGCGCGTCGGTGTTCCTTCATCCTGGGGCCCTGCGCTGCTGCTTGGTCTGGCTAACCCCATGCCCCATTTTGTATTTTTATTTTTAAATGTAAATAATGTCGCTATGTTGTAAATAAAGAAACCGTTTTATAATTCGCAACTGTATCTATTTTCATCTGTTTTTAACATCAATACTCAATCGTACAACGTTTTCTTCATCCATACAAATTCTATAGAAACGCTTTTCCTTCATTTTTAAGGCATTAGATAAATTAGGGAAAAGCTTTTTTTCTTCCATACAAAACTCGGATGGACAAGTAAGGG